>CAXASF010000801.1:0-49369 GCA_963971475.1 Chrysops caecutiens | reverse complement strand
GTTATTTCAGTGGTTTTCGCTGTTATTAGTGAGATTGTGCAGATTGCCACAGTTATTTCACTGGTTTTCGCTGTTATTAGTGAGGCTTTGCAGATTGTGACTGTTATTTCAGTGGTTTTCGCTGTTATTAGTGAGGTTGTGCAGATTGCCACAGTTATTTCACTGGTTTTCGCTGTTATAAGTGAGGCTTTGCAGATTGTGACTGTTATTTCAGTGGTTTTCGCTGTTATTAGTGAGGTTGTGCAGATTGCCACAGTTATTTCACTGGTTTTCGCTGTTATTAGTGAGGCTTTGCAGATTGTGACTGTTATTTCAGTGGTTTTCGCTGTTATTAGTGAGGTTGTGCAGATTGCCACAGTTATTTCACTGGTTTTCGCTGTTATTAGTGAGGCTTTGCAGATTGTGACTGTTATTTCAGTGGTTTTCGCTGTTATTAGTGAGGTTGTGCAGATTGCCACAGTTATTTCACTGGTTTTCGCTGTTATTAGTGAGGCTTTGCAGATTGTGACTGTTATTTCAGTGGTTTTCGCTGTTATTAGTGAGGTTGTGCAGATTGCCACAGTTATTTCACTGGTTTTCGTTGTTATAAGTGAGGCTTTGCAGATTGTGACTGTTATTTCAGTGGTTTTCGCTGTTATTAGTGAGGTTGTGCAGATTGCCACAGTCATTTCACTGGTTTTCGCTGTTATAAGTGAGGCTTTGCAGATTGTGACTGTTATTTCAGTGGTTTTCGCTGTTATTAGTGAGGTTGTGCAGATTGCCACAGTTATTTCAATGGTTTTCGCTGTTAAAAGTGAGGCTTTGCAGATTGTGACTGTTATTTCAGTGGTTTTCGCTGTTATTAGTGAGGCTTTGCAGATTGTGACTGTTATTTCAGTGGTTTTCGCTGTTATTAGTGAGATTGTGCAGATTGCCACAGTTATTTCACTGGTTTTCGCTGTTATTAGTGAGGCTTTGCAGATTGTGACTGTTATTTCAGTGGTTTTCGCTGTTATTAGTGAGGTTGTGCAGATTGCCACAGTTATTTCACTGGTTTTCGCTGTTATTAGTGAGGCTTTGCAGATTGTGACTGTTATTTCAGTGGTTTTCGCTGTTATTAGTGAGGTTGTGCAGATTGCCACAGTTATTTCACTGGTTTTCGCTGTTATTAGTGAGGCTTTGCAGATTGTGACTGTTATTTCAGTGGTTTTCGCTGTTATTAGTGAGGTTGTGCAGATTGCCACAGTTATTTCACTGGTTTTCGCTGTTATTAGTGAGGCTTTGCAGATTGTGACTGTTATTTCAGTGGTTTTCGCTGTTATGAGTGAGGTTGTGCAGATTGCCACAGTTATTTCCCTGGTTTTCGCTGTTATAAGTGAGGCTTTGCAGATTGTGACTGTTATTTCAGTGGTTTTCGCTGTTATTAGTGAGGTTGTGCAGATTGCCACAGTTATTTCACTGGTTTTCGCTGTTATAAGTGAGGCTTTGCAGATTGTGACTGTTATTTCAGTGGTTTTCGCTGTTATTAGTGAGGTTGTGCAGATTGCCACAGTTATTTCACTGGTTTTCGCTGTTATAAGTGAGGCTTTGCAGATTGTGACTGTTATTTCAGTGGTTTTCGCTGTTATTAGTGAGGCTTTGCAGATTGTGACTGTTATTTCAGTGGTTTTCGCTGTTATTAGTGAGATTGTGCAGATTGCCACAGTTATTTCACTGGTTTTCGCTGTTATTAGTGAGGCTTTGCAGATTGTGACTGTTATTTCAGTGGTTTTCGCTGTTATTAGTGAGGTTGTGCAGATTGCCACAGTTATTTCACTGGTTTTCGCTGTTATTAGTGAGGCTTTGCAGATTGTGACTGTTATTTCAGTGGTTTTCGCTGTTATTAGTGAGGTTGTGCAGATTGCCACAGTTATTTCACTGGTTTTCGCTGTTATTAGTGAGGCTTTGCAGATTGTGACTGTTATTTCAATGGTTTTCGCTGTTATTAGTGAGGTTGTGCAGATTGCCACAGTTATTTCACTGGTTTTCGCTGTTATTAGTGAGGCTTTGCAGATTGTGACTGTTATTTCAGTGGTTTTCGCTGTTATTAGTGAGGTTGTGCAGATTGCCACAGTTATTTCACTGGTTTTCGCTGTTATTAGTGAGGCTTTGCAGATTGTGACTGTTATTTCAGTGGTTTTCGCTGTTATTAGTGAGGTTGTGCAGATTGCCACAGTTATTTCACTGGCTTTCGCTGTTATAAGTGAGGCTTTGCAGATTGTGACTGTTATTTCAGTGGTTTTCGCTGTTATTAGTGAGGTTGTGCAGATTGCCACAGTTATTTCACTGGTTTTCGCTGTTATAAGTGAGGCTTTGCAGATTGTGACTGTTATTTCAGTGGTTTTCGCTGTTATTAGTGAGGTTGTGCAGATTGCCACAGTTATTTCACTGGTTTTCGCTGTTATAAGTGAGGCTTTGCAGATTGTGACTGTTATTTCAGTGGTTTTCGCTGTTATTAGTGAGGCTTTGCAGATTGTGACGGTTATTTCAGTGGTTTTCGCTGTTATTAGTGAGATTGTGCAGATTGCCACAGTTATTTCACTGGTTTTCGCTGTTATTAGTGAGGCTTTGCAGATTGTGACTGTTATTTCAGTGGTTTTCGCTGTTATTAGTGAGGTTGTGCAGATTGCCACAGTTATTTCACTGGTTTTCGCTGTTATTAGTGAGGCTTTGCAGATTGTGACTGTTATTTCAGTGGTTTTCGCTGTTATTAGTGAGGTTGTGCAGATTGCCACAGTTATTTCACTGGTTTTCGCTGTTATAAGTGAGGCTTTGCAGATTGTGACTGTTATTTCAGTGGTTTTCGCTGTTATTAGTGAGATTGTGCAGATTGCACAGTTATTTCACTGGTTTTCGCTGTTATTAGTGAGGCTTTGCAGATTGTGACTGTTATTTCAGTGGTTTTCGCTGTTATTAGTGAGATTGTGCAGATTGCCACAGTTATTTCACTGGTTTTCGCTGTTATTAGTGAGGCTTTGCAGATTGTGACTGTTATTTCAGTGGTTTTCGCTGTTATTAGTGAGGTTGTGCAGATTGCCACAGTTATTTCACTGGTTTTCGCTGTTATAAGTGAGGCTTTGCAGATTGTGACTGTTATTTCAGTGGTTTTCGCTGTTATTAGTGAGGTTGTGCAGATTGCCACAGTTATTTTACTGGTTTTCGCTGTTATAAGTGAGGCTTTGCAGATTGTGACTGTTATTTCAGTGGTTTTCGCTGTTATTAGTGAGGCTTTGCAGATTGTGACTGTTATTTCAGTGGTTTTCGCTTTTATTAGTGAGGTTGTGCAGATTGCCACAGTTATTTCACTGGTTTTCGCTGTTATTAGTGAGGCTTTGCAGATTGTGACTGTTATTTCAGTGGTTTTCGCTGTTATTAGTGAGGTTGTGCAGATTGCCACAGTTATTTCACTGGTTTTCGCTGTTATAAGTGAGGCTTTGCAGATTGTGACTGTTATTTCAGTGGTTTTCGCTGTTATTAGTGAGATTGTGCAGATTGCCACAGTTATTTCACTGGTTTTCGCTGTTATTAGTGAGGCTTTGCAGATTGTGACTGTTATTTCAGTGGTTTTCGCTGTTATAAGTGAGGCTTTGCAGATTGTGACTGGTATTTCAGTGGTTTTCGCTGTTATTAGTGAGGTTGTGCAGATTGCCACAGTTATTTCACTGGTTTTCGCTGTTATAAGTGAGGCTTTGCAGATTGTGACTGTTATTTCAGTGGTTTTCGCTGTTATTAGTGAGGTTGTGCAGATTGCCACAGTTATTTCACTGGTTTTCGCTGTTATAAGTGAGGCTTTGCAGATTGTGACTGTTATTTCAGTGGTTTTCGCTGTTATTAGTGAGGCTTTGCAGATTGTGACTGTTATTTCAGTGGTTTTCGCTGTTATTAGTGAGATTGTGCAGATTGTGACTGTTATTTCAGTGGTTTTCGCTGTTATTAGTGAGGTTGTGCAGATTGCCACAGTTATTTCACTGGTTTTCGCTGTTATTAGTGAGGCTTTGCAGATTGTGACTGTTATTTCAGTGGTTTTCGCTGTTATTAGTGAGGTTGTGCAGATTGCCACAGTTATTTCACTGGTTTTCGCTGTTATTAGTGAGGCTTTGCAGATTGTGACTGTTATTTCAGTGGTTTTCGCTGTTATTAGTGAGGTTGTGCAGATTGCCACAGTTATTTCACTGGTTTTCGTTGTTATAAGTGAGGCTTTGCAGATTGTGACTGTTATTTCAGTGGTTTTCGCTGTTATTAGTGAGGTTGTGCAGATTGCCACAGTCATTTCACTGGTTTTCGCTGTTATAAGTGAGGCTTTGCAGATTGTGACTGTTATTTCAGTGGTTTTCGCTGTTATTAGTGAGGTTGTGCAGATTGCCACAGTTATTTCAATGGTTTTCGCTGTTATAAGTGAGGCTTTGCAGATTGTGACTGTTATTTCAGTGGTTTTCGCTGTTATTAGTGAGGCTTTGCAGATTGTGACTGTTATTTCAGTGGTTTTCGCTGTTATTAGTGAGATTGTGCAGATTGCCACAGTTATTTCACTGGTTTTCGCTGTTATTAGTGAGGCTTTGCAGATTGTGACTGTTATTTCAGTGGTTTTCGCTGTTATTAGTGAGGTTGTGCAGATTGCCACAGTTATTTCACTGGTTTTCGCTGTTATTAGTGAGGCTTTGCAGATTGTGACTGTTATTTCAGTGGTTTTCGCTGTTATTAGTGAGGTTGTGCAGATTGCCACAGTTATTTCACTGGTTTTCGCTGTTATTAGTGAGGCTTTGCAGATTGTGACTGTTATTTCAGTGGTTTTCGCTGTTATTAGTGAGGTTGTGCAGATTGCCACAGTTATTTCACTGGTTTTCGCTGTTATTAGTGAGGCTTTGCAGATTGTGACTGTTATTTCAGTGGTTTTCGCTGTTATTAGTGAGGTTGTGCAGATTGCCACAGTTATTTCACTGGTTTTCGCTGTTATTAGTGAGGCTTTGCAGATTGTGACTGTTATTTCAGTGGTTTTCGCTGTTATTAGTGAGGTTGTGCAGATTGCCACAGTTATTTCACTGGTTTTCGCTGTTATTAGTGAGGCTTTGCAGATTGTGACTGTTATTTCAGTGGTTTTCGCTGTTATGAGTGAGGTTGTGCAGATTGCCACAGTTATTTCACTGGTTTTCGCTGTTATAAGTGAGGCTTTGCAGATTGTGACTGTTATTTCAGTGGTTTTCGCTGTTATTAGTGAGGTTGTGCAGATTGCCACAGTTATTTCACTGGTTTTCGCTGTTATAAGTGAGGCTTTGCAGATTGTGACTGTTATTTCAGTGGTTTTCGCTGTTATTAGTGAGGTTGTGCAGATTGCCACAGTTATTTCACTGGTTTTCGCTGTTATAAGTGAGGCTTTGCAGATTGTGACTGTTATTTCAGTGGTTTTCGCTGTTATTAGTGAGGCTTTGCAGATTGTGACTGTTATTTCAGTGGTTTTCGCTGTTATTAGTGAGATTGTGCAGATTGCCACAGTTATTTCACTGGTTTTCGCTGTTATTAGTGAGGCTTTGCTGATTGTGACTGTTATTTCAGTGGTTTTCGCTGTTATTAGTGAGGTTGTGCAGATTGCCACAGTTATTTCACTGGTTTTCGCTGTTATTAGTGAGGCTTTGCAGATTGTGACTGTTATTTCAGTGGTTTTCGCTGTTATTAGTGAGGTTGTGCAGATTGCCACAGTTATTTCACTGGTTTTCGCTGTTATTAGTGAGGCTTTGCAGATTGTGACTGTTATTTCGGTGGTTTTCGCTGTTATTAGTGAGGTTGTGCAGATTGCCACAGTTATTTCACTGGTTTTCGCTGTTATTAGTGAGGCTTTGCAGATTGTGACTGTTATTTCAGTGGTTTTCGCTGTTATTAGTGAGGTTGTGCAGATTGCCACAGTTATTTCACTGGTTTTCGCTGTTATTAGTGAGGCTTTGCAGATTGTGACTGTTATTTCAGTGGTTTTCGCTGTTATTAGTGAGGTTGTGCAGATTGCCACAGTTATTTCACTGGTTTTCGCTGTTATAAGTGAGGCTTTGCAGATTGTGACTGTTATTTCAGTGGTTTTCGCTGTTATTAGTGAGGTTGTGCAGATTGCCACAGTTATTTCACTGGTTTTCGCTGTTATAAGTGAGGCTTTGCAGATTGTGACTGTTATTTCAGTGGTTTTCGCTGTTATTAGTGAGGTTGTGCAGATTGCCACAGTTATTTCACTGGTTTTCGCTGTTATAAGTGAGGCTTTGCAGATTGTGACTGTTATTTCAGTGGTTTTCGCTGTTATTAGTGAGGGCTTTGCAGATTGTGACTGTTATTTCAGTGGTTTTCGCTGTTATTAGTGAGATTGTGCAGATTGTCACAGTTATTTCACTGGTTTTCGCTGTTATTAGTGAGGCTTTGCAGATTGTGACTGTTATTTCAGTGGTTTTCGCTGTTATTAGTGAGGTTGTGCAGATTGCCACAGTTATTTCACTGGTTTTCGCTGTTATTAGTGAGGCTTTGCAGATTGTGACTGTTATATCAGTGGTTTTCGCTGTTATTAGTGAGGTTGTGCAGATTGCCACAGTTATTTCACTGGTTTTCGCTGTTATAAGTGAGGCTTTGCAGATTGTGACTGTTATTTCAGTGGTTTTCGCTGTTATTAGTGAGATTGTGCAGATTGCCACAGTTATTTCACTGGTTTTCGCTGTTATTAGTGAGGCTTTGCAGATTGTGACTGTTATTTCAGTGGTTTTCGCTGTTATTAGTGAGATTGTGCAGATTGCCACAGTTATTTCACTGGTTTTCGCTGTTATTAGTGAGGCTTTGCAGATTGTGACTGTTATTTCAGTGGTTTTCGCTGTTATTAGTGAGGTTGTGCAGATTGCCACAGTTATTTCACTGGTTTTCGCTGTTATTAGTGAGGCTTTGCAGATTGTGACTGTTATTTCAGTGGTTTTCGCTGTTATTAGTGAGGTTGTGCAGATTGCCACAGTTATTTCACTGGTTTTCGCTGTTATTAGTGAGGCTTTGCAGATTGTGACTGTTATTTCAGTGGTTTTCGCTGTTATTAGTGAGGTTGTGCAGATTGCCACAGTTATTTCACTGGTTTTCGCTGTTATTAGTGAGGCTTTGCAGATTGTGACTGTTATTTCAGTGGTTTTCGCTGTTATTAGTGAGGTTGTGCAGATTGCCACAGTTATTTCACTGGTTTTCGCTGTTATTAGTGAGGCTTTGCAGATTGTGACTGTTATTTCAGTGGTTTTCGCTGTTATTAGTGAGGTTGTGCAGATTGTCACAGTTATTTCACTGGTTTTCGCTGTTATTAGTGCGGCTTTGCAGATTGTGACTGTTATTTCAGTGGTTTTCGCTGTTATTAGTGAGGTTGTGCAGAGTGCCACAGTTATTTCATTGGTTTTCGCTGTTATAAGTGAGGCTTTGCAGATTGTGACTGTTATTTCAGTGGTTTTCGCTGTTATTAGTGAGATTGTGCAGATTGCCACAGTTATTTCACTGGTTTTTGCTGTTATTAGTGAGGCTTTGCAGATTGTGACTGTTATTTCAGTGGTTTTCGCTGTTATTAGTGAGATTGTGCAGATTGCCACAGTTATTTCACTGGTTTTCGCTGTTATTAGTGAGGCTTTGCAGATTGTGACTGTTATTTCAGTGGTTTTCGCTGTTATTAGTGAGGTTGTGCAGATTGCCACAGTTATTTCACTGGTTTTCGCTGTTATAAGTGAGGCTTTGCAGATTGTGACTGTTATTTCAGTGGTTTTCGCTGTTATTAGTGAGGTTGTGCAGATTGCCACAGTTATTTCACTGGTTTTCGCTGTTATAAGTGAGGCTTTGCAGATTGTGACTGTTATTTCAGTGGTTTTCGCTGTTATTAGTGAGATTGTGCAGATTGCCACAGTTATTTCACTGGTTTTCGCTGTTATAAGTGAGGCTTTGCAGATTGTGACTGTTATTTCAGTGGTTTTCGCTGTTATTAGTGAGGTTGTGCAGATTGCCACAGTTATTTCACTGGTTTTCGCTGTTATTAGTGAGGCTTTGCAGATTGTGACTGTTATTTCAGTGGTTTTCGCTGTTATTAGTGAGGTTGTGCAGATTGCCACAGTTATTTCACTGGTTTCCGCTGTTATTAGTGAGGCTTTGCAGATTTTGACTGTTATTTCAGTGGTTTTCGCTGTTATTAGTGAGGTTGTGCAGATTGCCACAGTTATTTCACTGGTTTTCGCTGTTATAAGTGAGGCTTTGCAGATTGTGATTGTTATTTCAGTGGTTTTCGCTGTTATTAGTGAGGTTGTGCAGATTGCCACAGTTATTTCACTGGTTTTCGCTGTTATTAGTGAGGCTTTGCAGATTGTGACTGTTATTTCAGCGGTTTTCGCTGTTATTAGTGAGGTTGTGCAGATTGCCACAGTTATTTCACTGGTTTTCGCTGTTATAAGTGAGGCTTTGCAGATTGTGACTGTTATTTCAGTGGTTTTCGCTGTTATTAGTGAGGTTGTGCAGATTGCCACAGTTATTTCACTGGTTTCCGCTGTTATTAGTGAGGCTTTGCAGATTTTGACTGTTATTTCAGTGGTTTTCGCTGTTATTAGTGAGGTTGTGCAGATTGCCACAGTTATTTCACTGGTTTTTGCTGTTATAAGTGAGGCTTTGCAGATTGTGACTGTTGTTTCAGTGGTTTTCGCTGTTATTAGTGAGATTGTGCAGATTGCCACAGTTATTTCACTGGTTTTCGCTGTTATTAGTGAGGCTTTGCAGATTGTGACTGTTATTTCAGTGGTTTTCGCTGTTATTAGTGAGGTTGTGCAGATTGCCACAGTTATTTCACTGGTTTTCGCTGTTATAAGTGAGGCTTTGCAGATTGTGACTGTTATTTCAGTGGTTTTCGCTGTTATTAGTGAGGTTGTGCAGATTGCCACAGTTATTTCACTGGTTTTCGCTGTTATAAGTGAGGCTTTGCAGATTGTGACTGTTATTTCAGTGGTTTTCGCTGTTATTAGTGAGATTGTGCAGATTGCCACAGTTATTTCACTGGTTTTCGCTGTTATAAGTGAGGCTTTGCAGATTGTGACTGTTATTTCAGTGGTTTTCGCTGTTATTAGTGAGGTTGTGCAGATTGCCACAGTTATTTCACTGGTTTTCGCTGTTATTAGTGAGGCTTTGCAGGTTGTGACTGTTATTTCAGTGGTTTTCGCTGTTATTAGTGAGGTTGTGCAGATTGCCACAGTTATTTCACTGGTTTCCGCTGTTATTAGTGAGGCTTTGCAGATTTTGACTGTTATTTCAGTGGTTTTCGCTGTTATTAGTGAGGTTGTGCAGATTGCCACAGTTATTTCACTGGTTTTCGCTGTTATAAGTGAGGCTTTGCAGATTGTGACTGTTATTTCAGTGGTTTTCGCTGTTATTAGTGAGGTTGTGCAGATTGCCACAGTTATTTCACTGGTTTTCGCTGTTATTAGTGAGGCTTTGCAGATTGTGACTGTTATTTCAACGGTTTACGCTGTTATTAGTGAGGTTGTGCAGATTGCCACAGTTATTTCACTGGTTTTCGCTGTTATACGTGAGGCTTTGCAGATTGTGACTGTTATTTCAGTGGTTTTCGCTGTTATTAGTGAGGCTTTGCAGATTGTGACTGTTATTTCAGTGGTTTTCGCTGTTATTAGTGAGATTGTGCAGATTGCCACAGTTATTTCACTGGTTTTCGCTGTTATTAGTGAGGCTTTGCAGATTGTGACTGTTATTTCAGTGGTTTTCGCTGTTATTAAGTGAGGTTGTGCAGATTGCCACAGTTATTTCACTGGTTTTCGCTGTTATTAGTGAGGCTTTGCAGATTGTGACTGTTATTTCAGTGGTTTTCGCTGTTATTAGTGAGGTTGTGCAGATTGCCACAGTTATTTCACTGGTTTTCGCTGTTATAAGTGAGGCTTTGCAGATTGTGACTGTTATTTCAGTGGTTTTCGCTTTTATTAGTGAGATTGTGCAGATTGCCACAGTTATTTCACTGGTTTTCGCTGTTATTAGTGAGGCTTTGCAGATTGTGACTGTTATTTCAGTGGTTTTCGCTGTTATTAGTGAGATTGTGCAGATTGCCACAGTTATTTCACTGGTTTTCGCTGTTATTAGTGAGGCTTTGCAGATTGTGACTGTTATTTCAGTGGTTTCGCTGTTATTAGTGAGGTTGTGCAGATTGCCACAGTTATTTCACTGGTTTTCGCTGTTATTAGTGAGGCTTTGCAGATTGTGACTGTTATTTCAGTGGTTTTCGCTGTTATTAGTGAGGTTGTGCAGATTGCCACAGTTATTTCACTGGTTTTCGCTGTTATTAGTGAGGCTTTGCAGATTGTGACTGTTATTTCAGTGGTTTTCGCTGTTATTAGTGAGGTTGTGCAGATTGCCTCAGTTATTTCACTGGTTTTCGCTGTTATTAGTGAGGCTTTGCAGATTGTGACTGTTATTTCAGTGGTTTTCGCTGTTATTAGTGAGGTTGTGCAGATTGCCACAGTTATTTCACTGGTTTTCGCTGTTATTAGTGAGGCTTTGCAGATTGTGACTGTTATTTCAGTGGTTTTCGCTGTTATTAGTGAGGTTGTGCAGATTGCCACAGTTATTTGACTGGTTTTCGCTGTTATAAGTGAGGCTTTGCAGATTGTGACTGTTATTTCAGTGGTTTTCGCTGTTATTAGTGAGATTGTGCAGATTGCCACAGTTATTTCACTGGTTTTCGCTGTTATTAGTGAGGCTTTGCAGATTGTGACTGTTATTTCAGTGGTTTTCGCTGTTATTAGTGAGATTGTGCAGATTGCCACAGTTATTTCACTGGTTTTCGCTGTTATTAGTGAGGCTTTGCAGATTGTGACTGTTATTTCAGTGGTTTTCGCTGTTATTAGTGAGGTTGTGCAGATTGCCACAGTTATTTCACTGGTTTTCGCTGTTATAAGTGAGGCTTTGCAGATTGTGACTGTTATTTCAGTGGTTTTCGCTGTTATTAGTGAGGATGTGCAGATTGCCACAGTTATTTCACTGGTTTTCGCTGTTATAAGTGAGGCTTTGCAGATTGTGACTGTTATTTCAGTGGTTTTCGCTGTTATTAGTGAGATTGTGCAGATTGCCACAGTTACTTCACTGGTTTTCGCTGTTATAAGTGAGGCTTTGCAGATTGTGACTGTTATTTCAGTGGTTTTCGCTGTTATTAGTGAGGTTGTGCAGATTGCCACAGTTATTTCACTGGTTTTCGCTGTTATAAGTGAGGCTTTGCAGATTGTGACTGTTATTTCAGTGGTTTTCGCTGTTATTAGTGAGATTGTGCAGATTGCCACAGTTATTTCACTGGTTTTCGCTGTTATTAGTGAGGCTTTGCAGATTGTGACTGTTATTTCAGTGGTTTTCGCTGTTATTAGTGAGGTTGTGCAGATTGCCACAGTTATTTCACTGGTTTTCGCTGTTATTAGTGAGGCTTTGCAGATTGTGACTGTTATTTCAGTGGTTTTCGCTGTTATTAGTGAGGTTGTGCAGATTGCCACAGTTATTTCACTGGTTTTCGCTGTTATAAGTGAGGCTTTGCAGATTGTGACTGTTATTTCAGTGGTTTTCGCTGTTATTAGTGAGATTGTGCAGATTGCCACAGTTATTTCACTGGTTTTCGCTGTTATTAGTGAGGCTTTGCAGATATTGACTGTTATTTCAGTGGTTTTCGCTGTTATTAGTGAGGTTGTGCAGATTGCCACAGTTATTTCACTGGTTTTCGCTGTTATTAGTGAGGTTGTGCAGATTGCCACAGTTATTTCACTGGTTTTCGCTGTTATAAGTGAGCCTTTGCAGATTGTGACTGTTATTTCAGTGGTTTTCGCTGTTATTAGTGAGGTTGTGCAGATTGCCACAGTTATTTCACTGGTTTTCGCTGTTATAAGTGAGGCTTTGCAGATTGTGACTGTTATTTCAGTGGTTTTCGCTGTTATTAGTGAGATTGTGCAGATTGCCACAGTTATTTCACTGGTTTTCGCTGTTATAAGTGAGGCTTTGCAGATTGTGACTGTTATTTCAGTGGTTTTCGCGGTTATTAGTGAGGTTGTGCAGATTGCCACAGTTATTTCACTGGTTTTCGCTGTTATAAGTGAGGCTTTGCAGATTGTGACTGTTATTTCAGTGGTTTTCGCTGTTATTAGTGAGGTTGTGCAGATTGCCACAGTTATATCACTGGTTTTCGCTGTTATTAGTGAGGCTTTGCAGATTGTGACTGTTATTTCAGTGGTTTTTCGCTGTTATTAGTGAGGTTGTGCAGATTGCCACAGTTATTTCACTGGTTTTCGCTGTTATTAGTGAGGTTGTGCAGATTGCCACAGTTATTTCACTGGTTTTCGCTGTTATAAGTGAGCCTTTGCAGATTGTGACTGTTATTTCAGTGGTTTTCGCTGTTATTAGTGAGGTTGTGCAGATTGCCACAGTTATTTCACTGGTTTTCGCTGTTATAAGTGAGGCTTTGCAGATTGTGACTGTTATTTCAGTGGTTTTCGCTGTTATTAGTGAGATTGTGCAGATTGCCACAGTTATTTCACTGGTTTTCGCTGTTATAAGTGAGGCTTTGCAGATTGTGACTGTTATTTCAGTGGTTTTCGCGGTTATTAGTGAGGTTGTGCAGATTGCCACAGTTATTTCACTGGTTTTCGCTGTTATAAGTGAGGCTTTGCAGATTGTGACTGTTATTTCAGTGGTTTTCGCTGTTATTAGTGAGGTTGTGCAGATTGCCACAGTTATATCACTGGTTTTCGCTGTTATTAGTGAGGCTTTGCAGATTGTGACTGTTATTTCAGTGGTTTTCGCTGTTATTAGTGAGGTTGTGCAGATTGCCACAGTTATTTCACTGGTTTTCGCTGTTATTAGTGAGGCTTTGCAGATTGTGACTGTTATTTCAGTGGTTTTCGCTGTTATTAGTGAGGTTGTGCAGATTGCCACAGTTATTTCACTGGTTTTCGCTGTTATTAGTGAGGCTTTGCAGATTGTGACTGTTATTTCAGAGGTTTTCGCTGTTATTAGTGAGGTTGTGCAGATTGCCACAGTTATTTCACTGGTTTTCGCTGTTATTAGTGAGGTTGTGCAGATTGCCACAGTTATTTCACTGGTTTTCGCTGTTATTAGTGAGGCTTTGCAGATTGTGACTGTTATTTCAGTGGTTTTCGCTGTTATTAGTGAGGTTGTGCAGATTGCCACAGTTATTTCACTGGTTTTCGCTGTTATTAGTGAGGTTGTGCAGATTGCCACAGTTATTTCACTGGTTTTCGCTGTTATTAGTGAGGCTTTGCAGATTGTGACTGTTATTTCAGTGGTTTTCGCTGTTATTAGTGAGGTTGTGCAGATTGCCACAGTTATTTCACTGGTTTTCGCTGTTATTAGTGAGGCTTTGCAGATTGTGACTGTTATTTCAGTGGTTTTCGCTGTTATGAGTGAAGTTGTGCAGATTGCCACAGTTATTTCACTGGTTTTCGCTGTTATTAGTGAGGCTTTGCAGATTGTGACTGTTATTTCAGTGGTTTTCGCTGTTATTAGTGAGGTTGTGCAGATTGCCACAGTTATTTCACTGGTTTTCGCTGTTATAAGTGAGGCTTTGCAGATTGTGACTGTTATTTCAGTGGTTTTCGCTGTTATTAGTGAGGTTGTGCAGATTGCCCACAGTTATTTCACTGGTTTTCGCTGTTATTAGTGAGGCTTTGCAGATTGTGACTGTTATTTCAGTGGTTTTCGCTGTTATTAGTGAGGTTGTGCAGATTGCCACAGTTATTTCACTGGTTTTCGCTGTTATAAGTGAGGCTTTGCAGATTGTGACTGTTATTTCAGTGGTTTTCGCTGTTATTAGTGAGGTTGTGCAGATTGCCACAGTTATTTCACTGGTTTTCGCTGTTATAAGTGAGGCTTTGCAGATTGTGACTGTTATTTCAGTGGTTTTCGCTGTTATTAGTGAGGCTTTGCAGATTGTGACTGTTATTTCACTGGTTTTCGCTGTTATTAGTGAGATTGTGCAGATTGCCACAGTTATTTCACTGGTTTTCGCTGTTATTAGTGAGGCTTTGCAGATTGTGACTGTTATTTCAGTGGTTTTCGCTGTTCTTAGTGAGGTTGTGCAGATTGCCACAGTTATTTCACTGGTTTTCGCTGTTATTAGTGAGGCTTTGCAGATTGTGACTGTTATTTCAGTGGTTTTCGCTGTTATTAGTGAGGTTGTGCAGATTGCCACAGTTATTTCACTGGTTTTCGCTGTTATTAGTGAGGCTTTGCAGATTGTGACTGTTATTTCACTGGTTTTCGCTGTTATTAGTGAGGTTGTGCAGATTGCCACAGTTATTTCACTGGTTTTCGCTGTTATTAGTGAGGCTTTGCAGATTGTGACTGTTATTTCAGTGGTTTTCGCTGTTATTAGTGAGGTTGTGCAGATTGCCACAGTTATTTCACTGGTTTTCGCTGTTATTAGTGAGGCTTTGCAGATTGTGACTGTTATTTCAGTGGTTTTCGCTGTTATTAGTGAGGTTGTGCAGATTGCCACAGTTATTTCACTGGTTTTCGCTGTTATAAGTGAGGCTTTGCAGATTGTGACTGTTATTTCAGTGGTTTTCGCTGTTATTAGTGAGGTTGTGCAGATTGCCACAGTTATTTCACTGGTTTTCGCTGTTATAAGTGAGGCTTTGCAGATTGTGACTGTTATTTCAGTGGTTTTCGCTGTTATTAGTGAGGTTGTGCAGATTGCCACAGTTATTTCACTGGTTTCGCTGTTATAAGTGAGGCTTTGCAGATTGTGACTGTTATTTCAGTGGTTTTCGCTGTTATTAGTGAGGCTTTGCAGATTGTGACTGTTATTTCAGTGGTTTTCGCTGTTATTAGTGAGATTGTGCAGATTGCCACAGTTATTTCACTGGTTTTCGCTGTTATTAGTGAGGCTTTGCAGATTGTGACTGTTATTTCAGTGGTTTTCGCTGTTATTAGTGAGGTTGTGCAGATTGCCACAGTTATTTCACTGGTTTTCGCTGTTATTAGTGAGGCTTTGCAGATTGTGACTGTTATTTCAGTGGTTTTCGCTGTTATTAGTGAGGTTGTGCAGATTGCCACAGTTATTTCAGTGGTTTTCGCTGTTATAAGTGAGGCTTTGCAGATTGATGACTGTTATTTCAGTGGTTTTCGCTGTTATTAGTGAGGTTGTGCAGATTGCCACAGTTATTTCACTGGTTTTCGCTGTTATTAGTGAGGCTTTGCAGATTGTGACTGTTATTTCAGTGGTTTTCGCTGTTATTAGTGAGGTTGTGCAGATTGCCACAGTTATTTCACTGGTTTTCGCTGTTATAAGTGAGGCTTTGCAGATTGTGACTGTTATTTCAGTGGTTTTCGCTGTTATTAGTGAGGTTGTGCAGATTGCCACAGTTATTTCACTGGTTTTCGCTGTTATAAGTGAGGCTTTGCAGATTGTGACTGTTATTTCAGTGGTTTTTGCTGTTATTAGTGAGGTTGTGCAGATTGCCACAGTTATTTCACTGGTTTTCGCTGTTATAAATGAGGCTTTGCAGATTGTGCCTGTTATTTCAGCGGTTTTCGCTGTTATTAGTGAGGCTTTGCAGATTGCGACTGTTATTTCAGTGGTTTTCGCTGTTATTTGTGAGATTGTGCAGATTGCCACAGTTATTTCAGTGGTTTTCGCTGTTATTAGTGAGGCTTTGCAGATTGTGACTGTTATTTCAGTGGTTTTCGCTGTTATTAGTGAGGTTGTGCAGATTGCCACAGTTATTTCACTGGTTTTCGCTGTTATTAGTGAGGCTTTGCAGATTGTGACTGTTATTTCAGTGGTTTTCGCTGTTATTAGTGAGGTTGTGCAGATTGCCACAGTTATTTCACTGGTTTTCGCTGTTATTAGTGAGGCTTTGCAGATTGTGACTGTTATTTCAGTGGTTTTCGCTGTTATTAGTGAGGTTGTGCAGATTGCCACAGTTATTTCACTGGTTTTCGCTGTTATTAGTGAGGCTTTGCAGATTGTGACTGTTATTTCAGCGGTTTTCGCTGTTATTAGTGAGGTTGTGCAGATTGCCACAGTTATTTCACTGGTTTTCGCTGTTATAAGTGAGGCTTTGCAGATTGTGACTGTTATTTCAGTGGTTTTCGCTGTTATTAGTGAGGTTGTGCAGATTGCCACAGTTATTTCACTGGTTTTCGCTGTTATAAGTGATGTTGGGTCCCCCTCTTTATCTTGGGGTTTCAATGTTCTTCTTCTCAAAAGTCCAAAATTTATTATTCAATTACTTTATTCGGTATACAAATTTCCATTGAAGTTCCCAACTCTTGTTATTGTCTATCTACTAAATCCTATACAAATTTACTTAAATCAAACTAAACACTAGAGAACCTTACTTAGGCAGTGCTGGCTTGCCCGTCTTTTTCTGGTGGCGATAGTTCCTGCGGCTCATCTTCAGTCTATTGATTCTGTCGCTGGCGTCGCGCTTCTGTTCCTTTGTGGTTGCCAGAACCAGTTCCCTTTGAGCCTCTTGGAGCTTTCGCTGGTAGTAGGCCTCAACTCCGGAACGGGGTTTCTTCGGGGGGCGTTTATCGTCTACTGCTTCGGGCTTTGGTACTTTAGCGGCTTGTCGTTGCCGATATTCCTCCAGGGATATCGGTCGTGGTCCCTGCTGTTGGATCCTTCAGGGCTTCTCTAAGCTGGTCCTCTGCTGCTATTTTCATGGGGCGTTGGGTTAATGCCTGCTGCCTTCGAGGGCCGTTCAGGTCTTTGGGTAGCCGATAGCTTGATCGGATTACCCTTTTTGTTTATATATTAGCTGGACTGGTGGTTGGCTCCTTGACGTCTCTAGGCTGCGTTTTACGGGGCTGGTGGACTCCTGGTTAATTCTTAACGGCTGTGGCTGGATTCGTCTGGTCTTCTGCTTTGACTGGGCTGGTTGACTCTTTGCTGTGCTGGATTCGTCTGGTCTTCTGCTTTGACTGGGCTGGTTGATTCTTTGCTGTGCTGGATTCGTCTGGTCTTCTGCTTTGACTGGGCTGGTTGATTCTTTGCTGTGCTGGATTCGTCTGGTCTTCTGCTTTGACTGGGCTGGTTGATTCTTTGCTGTGGCTGGATTCGTCTAGTACGTCTTCCGGAACGGCGGGCTGTCAGGACTCAGGAACGGGTTGAGTACATCACTGCCTTTCCGTTGCTGGTGGCTCATTATTTATAGCATGATTGCCTGCCCCACCTGTTTGTTGGATTTCGTCAATTAATCAATACTATATTGATCGATCCATATGTTGTTGCAGAAGTAGCAAAACTCCCTTTTGCCGTTTCATCAGGTGATCGACCTGAAACGGACCTGGGTCAGCTATTTTCAAGGTAAGTGACCGCGAGTGTTTGACAATTTCCGTTGACAATACTTAATTTCCTTCATGCGGGTTAGCGACCGAAAGTACTTTCGTACTTATGAAATTAGGTCACTGGGTGACTTGTTTCGTTTCGTTTTCTTTTCCATTTTCAGGTGACGGTGGGATCATAAGGTAAGGTGTGTGTCTGGGATTAGTGTGGTGAGGAAGTATGGTGGGCTGTGTCTGAGATTAGTGTGGTGAGGAAGTATGGTGGGATGTGTCTAAGGTTAGTGTGGTGTGGAAGTATGGTGGGATGGGTCTCGGGTTAGGTGTGTTTGATCAACGGTTTGGGATTTGGGTGGGATGTGGATATTTTCCCATGTAGGCCACAGACAGCATTCCAGATGTTTACCGGCCGTAATATTTTTGAGTCACAACATTCCTCCCCTCTTTAGAGAAGCTCCCCCCAGCCATAGGTGTTTGTCGGGTGTATATATTTATATAAAGATCTACATTCCTAACTTGTTATAATTGGTTTGACCTCACATAGTACTTTTTGTATTTTTTGATCTTAATTAATCTTCACATAGTATTTTTTTGTTTGAATAACTATTTTGGCTGTATGAGCGTAAGGTAAGCGATTCTACTTAGTTAATTTAAGGTTACAATTTAGTTCTATTTTCGGTTTCTTTCAACATTACATCTTTATTTGGATCAACTACTCTAGGTCTATAGTAATAAATAGTTGATGTATTTTATATATTCTTAATTCCCCTAATAACAATTTTTTTTTTTTTTTTTTTTTTTGATTACATACGTTATATTCCCTAAGGTTACATATTTTTTTCTGAGTACATATATCTATTTCTAAATTTTTAATGTTTGATTTCTTTAATCCTATCCTATGTTTGCTATACTAGTATATATGTTTCAACGACATCTCGTGACTCTGTCTCATCACTGTTGGCCATGTTTTCCGGTTATCGAAATTTGAAAAACTTTGGAAAAACTTTGGGTCCAGGAGGGGTCGGATATCAGTCCTTGCGCATTCGATATAGAGTTCCGTTATCTCGGGTTCGGCGTTCTCCGCGAGTCCTACGCGAGTGTCGGTCTCACTGTCATTGTCTTCTTCTTTGTCCAAAATCCCGAGTTTCTCGATCCATTCGGCTGTTTCTGCTAGGAGGTTATCTTATTCCTCTTGGTCGTCGAGTCCGAGGCTGTCTCTCCTTTTTATTCCCTCTGGCGTTGGTTCTCTGCCAATGTGAGTTTGAGATGTTAGTAATTGTTGCCTTGTTTCTATTAAGTTTTTTTTTTTTTTTTTTATTAGGTGTATGATGTCTAGTTCTAGCTTAGGTTCTACTTATTCTAGTTTCTCCTTTTCCCGATGTTGGTTAGTTTGTTGCGGTACTGGTTGTCGGGGTTTCTTTATTGTTTATCTTCTCTGTTTGTATGATTTGGTCCCGCCTAGGTACCGTAATAGGTACCGGTATGATGTTTACACTTGGCTTTCTGCGGTTTCTATAGGTGGCTCTTTGTTGGGCCACCTGCCTTCTTCCATAAATCTTTAGGCTAATCCATATTATCGCCAAAACGAGGAGGCAGCTTGATATGGTTGTACCGATATTACTTTGTATGGATATTCGTTTTTCACGTGATTTTTCCACTATCTCCTGCTCTAGTTTGTCCACGGCTTTGCTTTCAGCTCTTAGATTGTCATTGAATGTGATTGGGTGGAGTATTTTTATCCCAGTTCTTCCGGTACTTTCCCGTTTTGGGGGTTGGTAGCGAGAAAAATCGATTTCTGGTACTGGATCTTCTTCTGGCTGGTATATTTTCATAGCGTGTACACTATCGGTCGTGTAGGGTAGTGTAAATCCAGCTAGATGGTATATGCATTTTTCCATCAACATGACTATTCCGAGGCCCTGAAGTAGCTCCGTGTATTCCATAGTATCGCATTGAGCAACTAGGGGTGTGGTTCCTTGTAGCCAGTACAGCCAAGCATTCTCCTGATGCATGGGTACGATCATGTTTTTAGCTTCTTCCATTATGCGAAAAGTGCAAACATCAGTTTGTCCATTTGTCTCTCTTAATAATTCCGTAAGGCAATTTGTTCTAGTGGGATGCGTTTGGGTTGGTTGATTCCGATGACAGATTACGTATGTTTCGTTTATAGTGATGCATTGGAATCGGTAGTCCAGTTCATTCATACCGAAACTTAGTTGAGAGATGCTCGTGTTCATATAATATTCCACGTCCACGTTGTACAGGAAGAATGTACTATGATTGGTAGGTACGGGCGTGGTGTATACTCGGTTTGTAGTATACCGTACCGCGTTTACTAGGGGTATCCGTATTTGAACTAGTATTCCAAGTTCGTTGAATTGACAATCGACTTTAGTGATTCGTTGTATAATGGGGAAGTCTATGTTGGTCTCCTTCCCGTAATATATTTTGGTAACGTTATTGTACAGCTCACGGAATTGGTGGGAAGGTATCAGCAGGGGGCTCAACTCCCTCTTGTTAATGGTTTCGGTTATGATGAAGAGGTCAGTCACATCGAGGTATATTTGCTGCAATTCTCCTAATACTAGTATCATGATTTCATTTATATCTGTTCTCCTCTGCATGCTTCTCATTTCTTCCGTGTATTTTTGTGTTTCATTGTACTCCCTGTTACTTATTTCATTAATCTTCCGCACCAATTGGTTGTATCGTCGAGTCATCTCTAGGTTAGTTTCATTCATCGTTTTGAGGCTTGAGCGCACGACTGAGACCTGTTGTCTGGCCAGGTCCAGATTTTGGCGGTTCTCATTTTCTAGTTCCTCCAATTTTTTGTGTATTTGCTCGGAATCATCATCATCCATAGTGCCGAACAGTGTCTTCATTGCTCTCCCCCCGAAATTAATGAGGCCTCGTTTAGTTCGGTGTTTGAGGTTCATTGTTAGCTCTATCTTTTCTATGAGCTCGGTGATTTGGTTAGTTCGTTCTTGGAGAACGTAGGTCCAGTGGTGACACATGTCGCCTCCGAAGATGAAGGTGAACTCCTTTTGGGTGTCGCATAGTCGGGCAAGTGCCTTTTGGCTTTCTTCTAGGTATTTCAACGAAGATTCCCAAGTTGGTTTCGTGATACGCGTCAGCACAGTCCAGTGATCCTGGTAAATTTGGGCTGTTCCAATTGGTTCGAATACCACCCCTCGTAACTTGAGGGGGTGTATCTCAACTGGCGTTTGGGCTGCACTTATGGCGACCATCAAATAAATGTGGAGCAGCATGTTTAGCCTGAAACGATGAAGGAAAATGATTGTGGTGTCAGTTGAACAACTTTAATCGGTTGTTATGGACCCTTCTTTTTTTGTTGCCCATCTGTATTGTCGTGTTTACTGGGCTATTTATCGCTAAAACCTTAAATGGTCCTAGCCAAAATTGCGTAAATTTATGCTTTCGCGCCGCATTCTTGAGGAGCACCTCATCTCCCACGTGGACTTTGAGTGGGTGTGTCTTTTGGTCGTAGTATTCCTTTGAGATGGCCTTGTTTTTCTCTATGTTCTCCTTTGCGATTTGGTAGGTCTTCTGGAGTTTATTTCGCAATTTCAAATAGTAGTTCTCGTGATCATATATAGGCTGTGGCTCTCTTTTTAGATTATTGGGTAGGGGGGCCGAAAACCCATATAGGCAGTCCATGGGGGTTAACTTTGTTGCAGTATGGACATTATTATTTCGCACAAACATTGCTGCACGCAAATGTTCATCCCAGTTCGTCTGGTTCTCGTCAACGACACTTCTCAGATAATCCATTAAGGGTCTATGCGATCGTTCCAGGGCACCGTTCGTTTGAGGATGATAAGCTGTTGTCTCCAGTTTATGAATTTTGAACAATTTGCACACATGACGGAACATCTCCGAGGTGAAATTGGCTCCGCGATCCGTGATCAATTTCCTCGGAATTCGGTATCGACTAATTATCTCGTCCACAAATGCTTGTGCGACTGTTTTTGCTTCTACATTCGTGAGTGGTACCACGTCCATAAACCTTGTTAAATCATCTTCAAAGCTTAAGATATATTTATTTCCGTTCACTGTTTCCGGCAATGGCCCTACGATGTCTAGGTATACCTTATCGAAAGGTAATTCTGCGGTGTCGGTAATAACCAGAGGTTCCTTGTGCTCTCTGCTTTGTTTGTTGGTTTGGCACTTTTTGCAGCATTTTACGTAATTCACTACATCCTTCTTCATTCCTTTCCAATAGAACTCACGCTTTAAACGTTGATACGTCTTTTGGACCCCCTGGTGTCCCCCAAATGGTGCGTCATGACAGTCGGCTAGTATCGTCTTGATGTCGTTCGGGTCCGTTAATACCCTTTTTTGTTCTTCCCCTGATTGTTGTCGCGACTCATTTCTGGTACTGGACAGCGGCGGCGTTTTCCTCTCTGCTGGGTTCGTTTGTACCACATTGTCCGCTGGATCCGTTGGAATAGTGTTTGTTTCCATTTCTCTGGCTTGTCTCCGCGTTACCACTAAGACTTCATACGGGATTCGGCTTAAGGCATCGGCGTTGCCGTTTTTCCTCCCTTCCTTATATTGAATATCGAAAGTGTAATCTGACAGCTTGTGCCATAACCTCAATATTCTACTAGTGGGATCTTTTATACGTATGGCCCCGCGCAATGGTTTATGGTCAGTGAAGACAGTGAAAGGCCTTCCGTACAGGTAACTCCGGTAGTTTTTCACTGCCCATACAATCGCGAGCAGTTCGCGCTCAATCGTGGAATAATTTCGTTCCGCATTATTTAGTGCTCGACTGGCGTAGGCAATCGGTTTTTCGTTATTTTCGGGTCCTTGCGCCAAGACTGCTCCCAGCGCTTCCCCGCTGGCATCGGTGTACAATTTAAACGGCTCATCGAAATTTGGATACCGCAGTACTGGTAGTGTAATTAGTTTTTCTTTCAAAGTGTTGAACGCTCGCGTACATTGTTCATCCCAATGGAACTTTATGTCTTTTCTTAACAACTTGTTGATCGGGGCTGCGATTTTTGAGAAACCCTTAATGAACTTCCGGTAGTAGTTTGCCAAACCCAAAAACGATTGCACCTGTCTCACCGTTGTAGGGGTCGGAAATTCTTGTACGCTTCTGACTAAACTAGGATCGGGCGCGACTCCTTCAGTCCCGCATTTGTGTCCCAGATATACTATCTCCCTCTTCAGGAAATTGCATTTCTCTGGGTTTAGTTTTAG
Organism: Chrysops caecutiens; assembly: GCA_963971475.1. NCBI lineage: Eukaryota > Metazoa > Arthropoda > Insecta > Diptera > Tabanidae > Chrysops > Chrysops caecutiens. The sequence goes on along the minus strand of CAXASF010000801.1, from coordinate 26,812 downwards.
ACGATGTTCCCTTAACCTCTGTAGTATTTCTCGTATTTTCCGCTGATGATCGTTGAGGTTTCTACCATAGGTGACTATATCATCTAGGTACACGAAACAACGTAGTCCCTGGAGTCCCGTCAACACATGATTCATCAGACGTTGAAACGTTGCCGGGGCTCCCTTTAAACCAAACGGCATTCTTTTAAACGCGTAATGCCCGTACGGGGTACTGAAAGCTGTTTTGTCCCGGTCCTCCGCCTTCATAGATATTTGGTGGTAACCACTGGCGAGATCTAATACCGAAAAATAACGGGCATTCCCTAACTGGTCCAGAATATCCTCTATTCTCGGCAGTGGGTATGCGTCCCCCTCCGTTACCTCGTTAAGTTTTCGGTAGTCTACTACTATTCTCCATTTTTTCTCGCCAGAGGGCCCCGGTTTTTTGGGAACCACTAGTAAGGGGGCATTCCACTGGCTCCAGCTAGGTTCAACAATGTCATCCTTCAGAAGTCGATCTATCTCGTCGTTTATTATTTGCTTTTGAGTTTCGGGGAGTCTGTACATTTTACATTTTATCGGCACTTGTTCCGGTTTTGTCCGTATTTCATGTCGTACAGTCGCTGTATGACCTAACTTTTCCCCGGGCAAGTGGAACACATCTTGGAACTCCTTTATGGTCTGTGTTATTGCTTCTTTTTCTTCTTCATTCAAATCTTTTTCTATACCTACTATTTCCATTAGTTTGGTTATCCTTTCCTGGGTGTCCTTGTTTTCCTCTGGTTCCCCTTTTTGTATATTGTGGATTTCTTTTTCCTTATTAATATATTCTTTTTCTACATCCCTTTCTTGGGCACTGTGTTTTTCCAATAAAAGTTTAAACGTATGGATTATTTCGTCATGATTATTTATGTTCATTATACTGCATTGTATTTTTCTATTTTTTGGTGATACCAAAGCATTACTAATGTACACTCCTTGTTTAACTTCTTCCCCGATAATTATATACTCTCCGTGTAGGTTTGTTGGAATTTCAAAAAATTTCACTGTTCTGGATGGTACCTCAATGGCCTCTTGGGTCGTTACTGTAATGTAGTTTTCGTTATCTTGGACTGGGGACGTTTTATCGTCATTACTTCGCCCTTTTTCTGAAGCCTTATCTTTCGCCACGTATGGGCTCGGACTACTAGGACCGTCATATTTGCGAGTATGATGGCTATATCTCTCGATAAGAATGTGCGAATTCCCATATTGTTGACCACCCTTATCTTGTTGGACAGTCTCGAGAGCTGTTGCCACGTCCTGCTTCCCGTTGTCTTTTTCTTGTTGTAATAGAACTGGTTTTACCACGTCATCCCTTCCATCATGTGAAGTCAGTCCACACGCCGTAGGTTGCGAGCTGCGACTTTTTGTGTGCCCTTCGAAGGAATTTTCTTGGTTGACGTCTGCCCTGCCTGTCGCTATTACGTCTACGAAACGGTTATTGTCTGCCCTTCTACGTGGGTTTTCCTCAAAAGGTATTGTTATGGCTTCTTGTCCTCCTATTGCCGGGAAAACTAATCTTCTAGCTGGTCCCTCTACATTACAATTCTCTGCTACAAAATCGTTGCCTATTATTCCCACCACGTTTGTTGGGTTATTAGACTTTACCACGTGGAATTTACAGGGGTATGGTCGCGCTGTGTCTAGGTAAGCCATTATGGTACCTTCCGATTCTATTTCCCCGGATATGGTATTTAATGTTACCCTATCTAAGGCGTTTACTTCTTTTAAGTATTGTTCTTTTACCTCATCTGCCTTTATGAGGCTGATTTCTGACCCTGTGTCGATTATAAATTTTGGGGCATTCTGGGTTGTTATGTTTGTGGATATGGTTATTATAGGCAAATTAGGCATGATCGCGCACCGGTTTCTCTCTACTGACGATTCGCGGTGCGCTCGATCGTCTCCGTTGAGTTTCCCGTGTCCTTCAACCTATCTTCTAGTTGCATTCTCTCCCATCTTGCTTTAAGAAAACATCTAGTTTCTAGGTGGTCGGTGGCCAGACAAAAATTGCAGGGGTTACTACCCCCACTGGTGGTGGTTTGGTTTACTTGTCTCTGATGTTCGCCTCTATTTCCCTGCTGATATTGTTTTTGCTGTTTTTGGGAGCGGCAGTTTGTGTTAGTGTGCCCGTACATTCTACATCCGGAGCAAAACGGCGTCATTTGCCGTGTGCGACATTCTGCCATGATGTGGCCCATTTTATTACAAAATTCACATCTCACTTGCCGCCTCTCTGGTCCTCCTCTAGCGAAGTTATTATTATATCTTCCGGTGTTGCCATTGGGGTGATAATTTCGTGGAGGGAAATTATTCGGACGGTGTGGTTGGTTGTATCTAGAGTTTCCGGATTCGAACCTATTTCTTGGTGGGTCCCGGTACTGTTCCGGTTGGTATCCGATGGATTCCCGATTATCCATGCTATGGTTTATGTCTTGGCCTATTAAAGATACCTGTTGTCCCATTTCATGCCGACTATGTGGTCCCGCGTTCATACATTGTTCTGTTTGTTCTAGCTTCGTTATTTTCCGCCCCAATGCTTCAACTGTATTTTCGGATTCTTGTAATAAATAAAACTTGTAATTGGCATTAAGAATTCCAATTTTAAAGCAATGAATGCCCACTTCCTCGATCTCGGTTTTTAGTCCTTCACCTCCGTTGGTGTATTGGGCTTCCGCGGCTCTTTTACAAGCATTAATCAACGCTTTAACCCGATTAAAATAACCGCATAGTGTTTCGGTTGGCATTTGTTGCACATTTCTTAACTGGTTATTTAGCGTGATGTATGAGGTCCCTTGTATTAAATTTGACCTCAGTGTAGCTATTATGTTCTCCAATGAGTCTCTTAGTCCTGACTGGACGGCATCCAATGCTCGTCCTCTCAATCTTGTGGGCAGTAGTCTCACAAATAGTACCTGGTCCTGTACGTCGACCAGTGTGTCATACGCTATGCGTGCACAATTTGCAAATTCATTTACCTCACTTTCTTTACGTGGGCTATCTTCTCCGGTTAAAATGGGCACGTTGTTGCAAAGGACGTTGTTAACTAGTGTCACATTTGCCATTTTGTGTATACTGATTGTTTCTGTTTGTAGCTTATTAATCAATTCCTGGTCCTTGCTCCCAGTTGGATCCGAGTGACCCCTATAATATTTTCTCCCGTTTCTTAGTTGCACCACTCCTGGTCTTTCCGGATTCGTGTTGGCTATTTCCGTTGGATCTTTTTGATCCTCTGTTTGCATTGGTGAGTTCCCTTTCTCATCAATCTGATCCCCTTCGTTTGCGAACAATTCCTCCTCTGTATTTGTACTCTTAGTGGAGTAGGTGGGTTCGTGTTCTGGGCTCGTTTCATCCACCGTGTATGAATCTATTCTTTTCATGAATCTTTTCAAACTTATCTTTAAGGGTATCTTAGGTGTTGAGTGGGCCATAAATTTTCAATAGTGGTTCTTATTATTGCCTTTTCCCCATAGTCTCTTTATAATCAATGGTCTAAATCGTATGCCTTGTTGAGTCGTGATCTGTGGTGCGTATGTTCGTAAGTGCGGCTGCGCCAATTAATGTTGGGTCCCCCTCTTTATCTTGGGGTTTCAATGTTCTTCTTCTCAAAAGTCCCAAGTCAGGCTTTGGTACTTTAGCGGCTTGTCGTTGCCGATATTCCTCCAGGGATATCGGTCGTGGTCCTGCTGTTGGATCCTTCAGGGCTTCTCTAAGCTGGTCCTCTGCTGCTATTTTCATTGGGCGTTGGGTTAATGCCTGCTGCCTTCGAGGGCCGTTCAGGTCTTTGGGTAGCCGATAGCTTGATCGGATTACCCTTTTTGTTTATATATTAGCTGGACTGGTGGTTGGCTCCTTGACGTCTCTAGGCTGCGTTTTACGGGGCTGGTGGACTCCTGGTTAATTCTTAACGGCTGTGGCTGGATTCGTCTGGTCTTCTGCTTTGACTGGGCTGGTTGACTCTTTGCTGTGCTGGATTCGTCTAGTACGTCTTCCGGAACGGCGGGCTGTCAGGACTCAGGAACGGGTTGAGTACATCACTGCCTTTCCGTTGCTGGTGGCTCATTATTTATAGCATGATTGCCTGCCCCACCTGTTTGTTGGATTTCGTCAATTAATCAATACTATATTGATCGATCCATATGCTGTTGCAGAAGTAGCAAAACTCCCTTTTGCCGTTTCATCAGGTGATCGACCTGAAACGGACCTGGGTCAGCTATTTTCAAGGTAAGTGACCGCGAGTGTTTGACAATTTCCGTTGACAATACTTAATTTCCTTCATGCGGGTTAGCGACCGAAAGTACTTTCGTACTTATGAAATTAGGTCACTGGGTGACTTGTTTCGTTTTCGTTTTCTTTTCCATTTTCAGGTGACGGTGGGATCATAAGGTAAGGTGTGTGTCTGGGATTAGTGTGGTGAGGAAGTATGGTGGGCTGTGTCTGAGATTAGTGTGGTGAGGAAGTATGGTGGGATGTGTCTTAGGTTAGTGTGGTGTGGAAGTATGGTGGGATGGGTCTCGGGTTAGGTGTGTTTGATCAACGGTTTGGGATTTGGGTGGGATGTGGATATTTTCCCATGTAGGCCACAGACAGCATTCCAGATGTTTACCGGCCGTAATATTTTTGAGTCACAACAGTGAGGCTTTGCAGATTGTGACTGTTATTTCAGTGGTTTTCGCTGTTATTAGTGAGATTGTGCAGATTGCCACAGTTACTTCACTGGTTTTCGCTGTTATAAGTGAGGCTTTGCAGATTGTGACTGTTATTTCAGTGGTTTTCGCTGTTATTAGTGAGGTTGTGCAGATTGCCACAGTTATTTCACTGGTTTTCGCTGTTATAAGTGAGGCTTTGCAGATTGTGACTGTTATTTCAGTGGTTTTCGCTGTTATTAGTGAGATTGTGCAGATTGCCACAGTTATTTCACTGGTTTTCGCTGTTATTAGTGAGGCTTTGCAGATTGTGACTGTTATTTCAGTGGTTTTCGCTGTTATTAAGGAGGTTGTGCAGATTGCCACAGTTATTTCACTGGTTTTCGCTGTTATTAGTGAGGCTTTGCAGATTGTGACTGTTATTTCAGTGGTTTTCGCTGTTATTAGTGAGGTTGTGCAGATTGCCACAGTTATTTCACTGGTTTTCGCTGTTATAAGTGAGGCTTTGCAGATTGTGACTGTTATTTCAGTGGTTTTCGCTGTTATTAGTGAGATTGTGCAGATTGCCACAGTTATTTCACTGGTTTTCGCTGTTATTAGTGAGGCTTTGCAGATTGTGACTGTTATTTCAGTGGTTTTCGCTGTTATTAGTGAGGTTGTGCAGATTGCCACAGTTATTTCACTGGTTTTCGCTGTTATTAGTGAGGTTGTGCAGATTGCCACAGTTATTTCACTGGTTTTCGCTGTTATAAGTGAGCCTTTGCAGATTGTGACTGTTATTTCAGTGGTTTTCGCTGTTATTAGTGAGGTTGTGCAGATTGCCACAGTTATTTCACTGGTTTTCGCTGTTATAAGTGAGGCTTTGCAGATTGTGACTGTTATTTCAGTGGTTTTCGCTGTTATTAGTGAGATTGTGCAGATTGCCACAGTTATTTCACTGGTTTTCGCTGTTATAAGTGAGGCTTTGCAGATTGTGACTGTTATTTCAGTGGTTTTCGCGGTTATTAGTGAGGTTGTGCAGATTGCCACAGTTATTTCACTGGTTTTCGCTGTTATAAGTGAGGCTTTGCAGATTGTGACTGTTATTTCAGTGGTTTTCGCTGTTATTAGTGAGGTTGTGCAGATTGCCACAGTTATATCACTGGTTTTCGCTGTTATTAGTGAGGCTTTGCAGATTGTGACTGTTATTTCAGTGGTTTTCGCTGTTATTAGTGAGGTTGTGCAGATTGCCACAGTTATTTCACTGGTTTTCGCTGTTATTAGTGAGGCTTTGCAGATTGTGACTGTTATTTCAGTGGTTTTCGCTGTTATTAGTGAGGTTGTGCAGATTGCCACAGTTATTTCACTGGTTTTCGCTGTTATTAGTGAGGCTTTGCAGATTGTGACTGTTATTTCAGAGGTTTTCGCTGTTATTAGTGAGGTTGTGCAGATTGCCACAGTTATTTCACTGGTTTTCGCTGTTATTAGTGAGGTTGTGCAGATTGCCACAGTTATTTCACTGGTTTTCGCTGTTATTAGTGAGGCTTTGCAGATTGTGACTGTTATTTCAGTGGTTTTCGCTGTTATTAGTGAGGTTGTGCAGATTGCCACAGTTATTTCACTGGTTTTCGCTGTTATTAGTGAGGTTGTGCAGATTGCCACAGTTATTTCACTGGTTTTCGCTGTTATTAGTGAGGCTTTGCAGATTGTGACTGTTATTTCAGTGGTTTTCGCTGTTATTAGTGAGGTTGTGCAGATTGCCACAGTTATTTCACTGGTTTTCGCTGTTATTAGTGAGGCTTTGCAGATTGTGACTGTTATTTCAGTGGTTTTCGCTGTTATGAGTGAAGTTGTGCAGATTGCCACAGTTATTTCACTGGTTTTCGCTGTTATTAGTGAGGCTTTGCAGATTGTGACTGTTATTTCAGTGGTTTTCGCTGTTATTAGTGAGGTTGTGCAGATTGCCACAGTTATTTCACTGGTTTTCGCTGTTATAAGTGAGGCTTTGCAGATTGTGACTGTTATTTCAGTGGTTTTCGCTGTTATTAGTGAGGTTGTGCAGATTGCCACAGTTATTTCACTGGTTTTCGCTGTTATTAGTGAGGCTTTGCAGATTGTGACTGTTATTTCAGTGGTTTTCGCTGTTATTAGTGAGGTTGTGCAGATTGCCACAGTTATTTCACTGGTTTTCGCTGTTATAAGTGAGGCTTTGCAGATTGTGACTGTTATTTCAGTGGTTTTCGCTGTTATTAGTGAGGTTGTGCAGATTGCCACAGTTATTTCACTGGTTTTCGCTGTTATAAGTGAGGCTTTGCAGATTGTGACTGTTATTTCAGTGGTTTTCGCTGTTATTAGTGAGGCTTTGCAGATTGTGACTGTTATTTCACTGGTTTTCGCTGTTATTAGTGAGATTGTGCAGATTGCCACAGTTATTTCACTGGTTTTCGCTGTTATTAGTGAGGCTTTGCAGATTGTGACTGTTATTTCAGTGGTTTTCGCTGTTATTAGTGAGGTTGTGCAGATTGCCACAGTTATTTCACTGGTTTTCGCTGTTATTAGTGAGGCTTTGCAGATTGTGACTGTTATTTCAGTGGTTTTCGCTGTTATTAGTGAGGTTGTGCAGATTGCCACAGTTATTTCACTGGTTTTCGCTGTTATTAGTGAGGCTTTGCAGATTGTGACTGTTATTTCACTGGTTTTCGCTGTTATTAGTGAGGTTGTGCAGATTGCCACAGTTATTTCACTGGTTTTCGCTGTTATTAGTGAGGCTTTGCAGATTGTGACTGTTATTTCAGTGGTTTTCGCTGTTATTAGTGAGGTTGTGCAGATTGCCACAGTTATTTCACTGGTTTTCGCTGTTATTAGTGAGGCTTTGCAGATTGTGACTGTTATTTCAGTGGTTTTCGCTGTTATTAGTGAGGTTGTGCAGATTGCCACAGTTATTTCACTGGTTTTCGCTGTTATAAGTGAGGCTTTGCAGATTGTGACTGTTATTTCAGTGGTTTTCGCTGTTATTAGTGAGGTTGTGCAGATTGCCACAGTTATTTCACTGGTTTTCGCTGTTATAAGTGAGGCTTTGCAGATTGTGACTGTTATTTCAGTGGTTTTCGCTGTTATTAGTGAGGTTGTGCAGATTGCCACAGTTATTTCACTGGTTTTCGCTGTTATAAGTGAGGCTTTGCAGATTGTGACTGTTATTTCAGTGGTTTTCGCTGTTATTAGTGAGGCTTTGCAGATTGTGACTGTTATTTCAGTGGTTTTCGCTGTTATTAGTGAGATTGTGCAGATTGCCACAGTTATTTCACTGGTTTTCGCTGTTATTAGTGAGGCTTTGCAGATTGTGACTGTTATTTCAGTCGTTTTCGCTGTTATTAGTGAGGTTGTGCAGATTGCCACAGTTATTTCACTGGTTTTCGCTGTTATAAGTGAGGCTTTGCAGATTGTGACTGTTATTTCAGTGGTTTTCGCTGTTATTAGTGAGGTTGTGCAGATTGCCACAGTTATTTCACTGGTTTTCGCTGTTATAAGTGAGGCTTTGCAGATTGTGACTGTTATTTCAGTGGTTTTCGCTGTTATTAGTGAGGTTGTGCAGATTGCCACAGTTATTTCACTGGTTTTCGCTGTTATAAGTGAGGCTTTGCAGATTGTGACTGTTATTTCAGTGGTTTTCGCTGTTATTAGTGAGGTTGTGCAGATTGCCACAGTTATTTCACTGGTTTTCGCTGTTATAAGTGAGGCTTTGCAGATTGTGACTGTTATTTCAGTGGTTTTCGCTGTTATTAGTGAGGTTGTGCAGATTGCCACAGTTATTTCACTGGTTTTCGCTGTTATAAGTGAGGCTTTGCAGATTGTGACTGTTATTTCAGTGGTTTTCGCTGTTATTAGTGAGGTTGTGCAGATTGCCACAGTTATTTCACTGGTTTTCGCTGTTATAAGTGAGGCTTTGCAGATTGTGCCTGTTATTTCAGTGGTTTTCGCTGTTATTAGTGAGGCTTTGCAGATTGTGACTGTTATTTCAGTGGTTTTCGCTGTTATTAGTGAGATTGTGCAGATTGCCACAGTTATTTCAGTGGTTTTCGCTGTTATTAGTGAGGCTTTGCAGATTGTGACTGTTATTTCAGTGGTTTTCGCTGTTATTAGTGAGGCTTTGCAGATTGTGACTGTTATTTCAGTGGTTTTCGCTGTTATTAGTGAGGTTGTGCAGATTGCCACAGTTATTTCACTGGTTTTCGCTGTTATAAGTGAGGCTTTGCAGATTGTGACTGTTATTTCAGTGGTTTTCGCTGTTATTAGTGAGGTTGTGCAGATTGCCACAGTTATTTCACTGGTTTTCGCTGTTATTAGTGAGGCTTTGCAGATTGTGACTGTTATTTCAGTGGTTTTCGCTGTTATTAATGAGGTTGTGCAGATTGCCACAGTTATTTCACTGGTTTTCGCTGTTATAAGTGAGGCTTTGCAGATTGTGATTGTTATTTCAGTGGTTTTCGCTGTTATTAGTGAGATTGTGCAGATTGCCACAGTTATTTCACTGGTTTTCGCTGTTATTAGTGAGGCTTTGCAGATTGTGACTGTTATTTCAGTGGTTTTCGCTGTTATAAGTGAGGCTTTGCAGATTGTGACTGTTATGTCAGTGGTTTTCGCTGTTATTAGTGAGGTTGTGCAGATTGCCACAGTTATTTCACTGGTTTTCGCTGTTATTAGTGAGGCTTTGCAGATTGTGACTGTTATTTCAGTGGTTTTCGCTGTTACTAGTGAGGTTGTGCAGATTGCCACAGTTATTTCACTGGTTTTCGCTGTTATTAGTGAGGCTTTGCAGATTGTGACTGTTATTTCAGTGGTTTTCGCTGTTATTAGTGAGGTTGTGCAGATTGCCACAGTTATTTCACTGGTTTTCGCTGTTATTAGTGAGGCTTTGCAGATTGTGACTGTTATTTCAGTGGTTTTCGCTGTTATTAGTGAGGTTGTGCAGATTGCCACAGTTATTTCACTGGTTTTCGCTGTTATAAGTGAGGCTTTACAGATTGTGACTGTTATTTCAGTGGTTTTCGCTGTTATTAGTGAGATTGTGCAGATTGCCACAGTTATTTCACTGGTTTTCGCTGTTATTAGTGAGGCTTTGCAGATTGTGACTGTTATTTCAGTGGTTTTCGCTGTTATTAGTGAGGCTTTGCAGATTGTGACTGTTATTTCAGTGGTTTTCGCTGTTATTAGTGAGGTTGTGCAGATTGCCACAGTTATTTCACTGGTTTTCGCTGTTATAAGTGAGGCTTTGCAGATTGTGACTGTTATTTCAGTGGTTTTCGCTGTTATTAGTGAGATTGTGCAGATTGCCACAGTTATTTCACTGGTTTTTCGCTGTTATTAGTGAGGCTTTGCAGATTGTGACTGTTATTTCAGTGGTTTTCGCTGTTATTAGTGAGGTTGTGCAGATTGCCACAGTTATTTCACTGGTTTTCGCTGTTATTAGTGAGGCTTTGCAGATTGCCACAGTTATTTCACTGGTTTTCGCTGTTATTAGTGAGGCTTTGCATATTGTGACTGTTATTTCAGTGGTTTTCGCTGTTATTAGTGAGGTTGTGCAGATTGCCACAGTTATTTCACTGGTTTTCGCTGTTATAAGTGAGGCTTTGCAGATTGTGACTGTTATTTCAGTGGTTTTCGCTGTTATTAGTGAGATTGTGCAGATTGCCACAGTTATTTCACTGGTTTTCGCTGTTATTAGTGAGGCTTTGCAGATTGTGACTGTTATTTCAGTGGTTTTCGCTGTTATTAGTGAGGTTGTGCAGATTGCCACAGTTATTTCACTGGTTTTCACTGTTATTAGTGAGGCTTTGCAGATTGTGACTGTTATTTCAGTGGTTTTCGCTGTTATTAGTGAGGTTGTGCAGATTGCCACAGTTATTTCACTGGTTTTCGCTGTTATTAGTGAGGCTTTGCAGATTGTGACTGTTATTTCAGTGGTTTTCGCTGTTATTAGTGAGGTTGTGCAGATTGCCACAGTTATTTCACTGGTTTTCGCTGTTATTAGTGAGGCTTTGCAGATTGTGACTGTTATTTCAGTGGTTTTCGCTGTTATTAGTGAGGTTGTGCAGATTGCCACAGTTATTTCACTGGTTTTCGCTGTTATTAGTGAGGCTTTGCAGATTGTGACTGTTATTTCAGTGGTTTTCGCTGTTATTAGTGAGGTTGTGCAGATTGCCACAGTTATTTCACTGGTTTTCGCTGTTATTAGTGAGGCTTTGCAGATTGTGACTGTTATTTCAGTGGTTTTCGCTGTTATTAGTGAGATTGTGCAGATTGCCAGAGTTATTTCACTGGTTTTCGCTGTTATTAATGAGGCTTTGCAGATTGTGACTGTTATTTCAGTGGTTTTCGCTGTTATTAGTGAGGTTGTGCAGATTGCCACAGTTATTTCACTGGTTTTCGCTGTTATTAGTGAGGCTTTGCAAATTGTGACTGTTATTTCAGTGGTTTTCGCTGTTATTAGTGAGGTTGTGCAGATTGCCACAGTTATTTCACTGGTTTTCGCTGTTATTAGTGAGGCTTTGCAGATTGTGACTGTTATTTCAGTGGTTTTCGCTGTTATTAGTGAGGTTGTGCAGATTGCCACAGTTATTTCACTGGTTTTCGCTGTTATTAGTGAGGCTTTGCAGATTGTGACTGTTATTTCAGTGGTTTTCGCTGTTATTAGTGAGGTTGTGTAGATTGCCACAGTTATTTCACTGGTTTTCGCTGTTATAATGAGGCTTTGCAGATTGTGACTGTTATTTCAGTGGTTTTCGCTGTTATTAGTGAGGTTGTGCAGATTGCCACAGTTATTTCACTGGTTTTCGCTGTTATAAGTGAGGCTTTGCAGATTGTGACTGTTATTTCAGTGGTTTTCGCTGTTATTAGTGAGGTTGTGCAGATTGCCACAGTTATTTCACTGGTTTTCGCTGTTATTAGTGAGGCTTTGCAGATTGTGACTGTTATTTCAGTGGTTTTCGCTGTTATTAGTGAGGTTGTGCAGATTGCCATAGTTATTTCACTGGTTTTCGCTGTTATTAGTGAGGCTTTGCAGATTGTGACTGTTATTTCAGTGGTTTTCGCTGTTATTAGTGAGGCTTTGCAGATTGTGACTGTTATTTCAGTGGTTTTCGCTGTTATTAGTGAGGCTTTGCAGATTGTGACTGTTATTTCAGTGGTTTTCGCTGTTATTAGTGAGGTTGTGCAGATTGCCACAGTTATTTCACTGGTTTTCGCTGTTATAAGTGAGGCTTTGCAGATTGTGACTGTTATTTCAGTGGTTTTCGCTGTTATTAGTGAGGTTGTGCAGATTGCCACAGTTATTTCACTGGTTTTCGCTGTTATAAGTGAGGCTTTGCAGATTGTGACTGTTATTTCAGTGGTTTTCGCTGTTATTAGTGAGATTGTGCAGATTGCCACAGTTATTTCACTGGTTTTCGCTGTTATTAGTGAGGCTTTGCAGATTGTGACTGTTATTTCAGTGGTTTTCGCTGTTATTAGTGAGGCTTTGCAGATTGTGACTGTTATTTCAGTGGTTTTCGCTGTTATTTAGTGAGGTTGTGCAGATTGCCACAGTTATTTCACTGGTTTTCGCTGTTATAAGTGAGGCTTTGCAGATTGTGACCGTTATTTCAGTGGTTTTCGCTGTTATTAGTGAGATTGTGCAGATTGCCACAGTTATTTCACTGGTTTTCGCTGTTATTAGTGAGGCTTTGCAGATTGTGACTGTTATTTCAGTGGTTTTCGCTGTTATTAGTGAGGTTGTGCAGATTGCCACAGTTATTTCACTGGTTTTCGCTGTTATTAGTGAGGCTTTGCAGATTGCCACAGTTATTTCACTGGTTTTCGCTGTTATTAGTGAGGCTTTGCAGATTGTGACTGTTATTTCAGTGGTTTTCGCTGTTATTAGTGAGGTTGTGCAGATTGCCACAGTTATTTCACTGGTTTTCGCTGTTATTAGTGAGGCTTTGCAGATTGTGACTGTTATTTCAGTGGTTTTCGCTGTTATTAGTGAGGTTGTGCAGATTGCCACAGTTATTTCACTGGTTTTCGCTGTTATAAGTGAGGCTTTGCAGATTGTGACTGTTATTTCAGTGGTTTTCGCTGTTATTAGTGAGGTTGTGCAGATTGCCACAGTTATTTCACTGGTTTTCGCTGTTATTAGTGAGGCTTTGCAGATTGTGACTGTTATTTCAGTGGTTTTCGCTGTTATTAGTGAGGTTGTGCAGATTGCCACAGTTATTTCACTGGTTTTCGCTGTTATTAGTGAGGCTTTGCAGATTGTGACTGTTATTTCAGTGGTTTTCGCTGTTATTAGTGAGGTTGTGCAGATTGCCACAGTTATTTCACTGGTTTTCGCTGTTATTAGTGAGGCTTTGCAGATTGCCACAGTTATTTCACTGGTTTTCGCTGTTATTAGTGAGGCTTTGCAGATTGTGACTGTTATTTCAGTGGTTTTCGCTGTTATTAGTGAGGTTGTGCAGATTGCCACAGTTATTTCACTGGTTTTCGCTGTTATTAGTGAGGCTTTGCAGATTGCCACAGTTATTTCACTGGTTTTCGCTGTTATTAGTGAGGCTTTGCAGATTGTGACTGTTATTTCAGTGGTTTTCGCTGTTATTAGTGAGGTTGTGCAGATTGCCACAGTTATTTCACTGGTTTTCGCTGTTATAAGTGAGGCTTTGCAGATTGTGACTGTTATTTCAGTGGTTTTCGCTGTTATTAGTGAGATTGTGCAGATTGCCACAGTTATTTCACTGGTTTTCGCTGTTATTAGTGAGGCTTTGCAGATTTAGACTGTTATTTCAGTGGTTTTCGCTGTTATTAGTGAGGTTGTGCAGATTGCCACAGTTATTTCACTGGTTTTCGCTGTTATTAGTGAGGCTTTGCAGATTGTGACTGTTATTTCAGTGGTTTTCGCTGTTATTAGTGAGGTTGTGCAGATTGCCACAGTTATTTCACTGGTTTTCGCTGTTATTAGTGAGGCTTTGCAGATTGTGACTGTTATTTCAGTGGTTTTCGCTGTTATTAGTGAGGTTGTGCAGATTGCCACAGTTATTTCACTGGTTTTCGCTGTTATTAGTGAGGCTTTGCAGATTGTGACTGTTATTTCAGTGGTTTTCGCTGTTATTAGTGAGGTTGTGCAGATTGCCACAGTTATTTCACTGGTTTTCGCTGTTATTAGTGAGGCTTTGCAGATTGTGACTGTTATTTCAGTGGTTTTCGCTGTTATTAGTGAGGTTGTGCAGATTGCCACAGTTATTTCACTGGTTTTCGCTATTATAAGTGAGGCTTTGCAGATTGTGACTGTTATTTCAGTGGTTTTCGCTGTTATTAGTGAGGTTGTGCAGATTGCCACAGTTGTTTCACTGGTTTTCGCTGTTATTAGTGAGGCTTTGCAGATTGTGACTGTTATTTCAGTGGTTTTCGCTGTTATTAGTGAGATTGTGCAGATTGCCACAGTTATTTCACTGGTTTTCGCTGTTATAAGTGAGGCTTTGCAGATTGTGACTGTTATTTCAGTGGTTTTCGCTGTTATTAGTGAGGTTGTGCAGATTGCCACAGTTATTTCACTGGTTTTCGCTGTTATTAGTGAGGCTTTGCAGATTGTGACTGTTATTTCAGTGGTTTTCGCTGTTATTAGTGAGGTTGTGCAGATTGCCACAGTTATTTCACTGGTTTTCGCTGTTATTAGTGAGGCTTTGCAGATTGTGACTGTTATTTCAGTGGTTTTCGCTGTTATTAGTGAGATTGTGCAGATTGCCACAGTTATTTCACTGGTTTTCGCTGTTATAAGTGAGGCTTTGCAGATTGTGACTGTTATTTCAGTGGTTTTCGCTGTTATTAGTGAGGTTGTGCAGATTGCCACAGTTATTTCACTGGTTTTCGCTGTTATAAGTGAGGCTTTGCAGATTGTGACTGTTATTTCAGTGGTTTTCGCTGTTATTAGTGAGATTGTGCAGATTGCCACAGTTATTTCACTGGTTTTCGCTGTTATTAGTGAGGCTTTGCAGATTGTGACTGTTATTTCAGTGGTTTTCGCTGTTATTAGTGAGGTTGTGCAGATTGCCACAGTTATTTCACTGGTTTTCGCTGTTATAAGTGAGGCTTTGCAGATTGTGACTGTTATTTCAGTGGTTTTCGCTGTTATTAGTGAGGTTGTGCAGATTGCCACAGTTATTTCACTGGTTTTCGCTGTTATAAGTGAGGCTTTGCAGATTGTGACTGTTATTTCAGTGGTTTTCGCTGTTATTAGTGAGGTTGTGCAGATTGCCACAGTTATTTCACTGGTTTTCGCTGTTATAAGTGAGGCTTTGCAGATTGTGACTGTTATTTCAGTGGTTTTCGCTGTTATTAGTGAGATTGTGCAGATTGCCACAGTTATTTCACTGGTTTTCGCTGTTATTAGTGAGGCTTTGCAGATTGTGACTGTTATTTCAGTGGTTTTCGCTGTTATTAGTGAGGTTGTGCAGATTGCCACAGTTATTTCACTGGTTTTCGCTGTTATAAGTGAGGCTTTGCAGATTGTGACTGTTATTTCAGTGGTTTTCGCTGTTATTAGTGAGGTTGTGCAGATTGCCACAGTTATTTCACTGGTTTTCGCTGTTATAAGTGAGGCTTTGCAGATTGTGACTGTTATTTCAGTGGTTTTCGCTGTTATTAGTGAGATTGTGCAGATTGCCACAGTTATTTCACTGGTTTTCGCTGTTATTAGTGAGGTTGTGCAGATTGCCACAGTTATTTCACTGGTTTTCGCGGTTATTAGTGAGGCTTTGCAGATTGTGACTGTTATTTCAGTGGTTTTCGCTGTTATTAGTGAGGTTGTGCAGATTGCAACAGTTATTTCACTGGTTTTCGCTGTTATTAGTGAGGCTTTGCAGATTGTGACTGTTATTTCAGTGGTTTTCGCTGTTATTAGTGAGGTTGTGCAGATTGCCACAGTTATTTCACTGGTTTTCGCTGTTTTAAGTGAGGCTTTGCAGATTGTGACTGTTATTTCAGTGGTTTTCGCTGTTATTAGTGAGATTGTGCAGATTGCCACAGTTATTTCACTGGTTTTCGCTGTTATTAGTGAGGTTGTGCAGATTGCCACAGTTATTTCACTGGTTTTCGCTGTTATTAGTGAGGCTTTGCAGATTGTGACTGTTATTTCAGTGGTTTTCGCTGTTATTAGTGAGGTTGTGCAGATTGCCACAGTTATTTCACTGGTTTTCGCTGTTATTAGTGAGGCTTTGCAGATTGTGACTGTTATTTCAGTGGTTTTCGCTGTTATTAGTGAGATTGTGCAGATTGCCACAGTTATCTCACTGGTTTTCGCTGTTATTAGTGAGGCTTTGCAGATTGTGACTGTTATTTCAGTGGTTTTCGCTGTTATTAGTGAGGTTGTGCAGATTGCCACAGTTATTTCACTGGTTTTCGCTGTTATTAGTGAGGCTTTGCAGATTGTGACTGTTATTTCAGTGGTTTTCGCTGTTATTAGTGAGGTTGTGCAGATTGCCACAGTTATTTCACTGGTTTTCGCTGTTATTAGTGAGGCTTTGCAGATTGTGACTGTTATTTCACTGGTTTTCGCTGTTATTAGTGAGGCTTTGCAGATTGTGACTGTTATTTCAGTGGTTTTCGCTGTTATTAGTGAGGTTGTGCAGATTGCCACAGTTATTTCACTGGTTTTCGCTGTTATTAGTGAGGCTTTGCAGATTGTGACTGTTATTTCAGTGGTTTTCGCTGTTATTAGTGAGGTTGTGCAGATTGCCACAGTTATTTCACTGGTTTTCGCTGTTATAAGTGAGGCTTTGCAGATTGTGACTGTTATTTCAGTGGTTTTCGCTGTTATTAGTGAGGTTGTGCAGATTGCCACAGTTATTTCACTGGTTTTCGCTGTTATTAGTGAGGCTTTGCAGATTGTGACTGTTATTTCAGTGGTTTTCGCTGTTATTAGTGAGATTGTGCAGATTGCCACAGTTATTTCACTGGTTTTCGCTGTTATAAGTGAGGCTTTGCAGATTGTGACTGTTATTTCAGTGGTTTTCGCTGTTATTAGTGAGGTTGTGCAGATTGCCACAGTTATTTCACTGGTTTTCGCTGTTATTAGTGAGGCTTTGCAGATTGTGACTGTTATTTCAGTGGTTTTCGCTGTTATTAGTGAGGTTGTGCAGATTGCCACAGTTATTTCACTGGTTTTCGCTGTTATTAGTGAGGCTTTGCAGATTGTGACTGTTATTTCAGTGGTTTTCGCTGTTATTAGTGAGGTTGTGCAGATTGCCACAGTTATTTCACTGGTTTTCGCTGTTATTAGTGAGGCTTTGCAGATTGTGACTGTTATTTCAGTGGTTTTCGCTGTTATTAGTGAGGTTGTGCAGATTGCCACAGTTATTTCACTGGTTTTCGCTGTTATTAGTGAGGCTTTGCAGATTGTGACTGTTATTTCAGTGGTTTTCGCTGTTATTAGTGAGGTTGTGCAGATTGCCACAGTTATTTCACTGGTTTTCGCTGTTATTAGTGAGGCTTTGCAGATTGTGACTGTTATTTCAGTGGTTTTCGCTGTTATTAGTGAGGTTGTGCAGATTGCCACAGTTATTTCACTGGTTTTCGCTGTTATTAGTGAGGCTTTGCAGATTGTGACTGTTATTTCAGTGGTTTTCGCTGTTATTAGTGAGGTTGTGCAGATTGCCACAGTTATTTCACTGGTTTTCGCTGTTATTAGTGAGGCTTTGCAGATTGTGACTGTTATTTCAGTGGTTTTCGCTGTTATTAGTGAGGTTGTGCAGATTGCCACAGTTATTTCACTGGTTTTCGCTGTTATTAGTGAGGCTTTGCAGATTGTGACTGTTATTTCAGTGGTTTTCGCTGTTATTAGTGAGGTTGTGCAGATTGCCACAGTTATTTCACTGGTTTTCGCTGTTATAAGTGAGGCTTTGCAGATTGTGACTGTTATTTCAGTGGTTTTCGCTGTTATTAGTGAGGTTGTGCAGATTGCCACAGTTATTTCACTGGTTTTCGCTGTTATTAGTGAGGCTTTGCAGATTGTGACTGTTATTTCAGTGGTTTTCGCTGTTATTAGTGAGATTGTGCAGATTGCCACAGTTATTTCACTGGTTTTCGCTGTTATAAGTGAGGCTTTGCAGATTGTGACTGTTATTTCAGTGGTTTTCGCTGTTATTAGTGAGGTTGTGCAGATTGCCACAGTTATTTCACTGGTTTTCGCTGTTATTAGTGAGGCTTTGCAGATTGTGACTGTTATTTCAGTGGTTTTCGCTGTTATTAGTGAGGTTGTGCAGATTGCCACAGTTATTTCACTGGTTTTCGCTGTTATTAGTGAGGCTTTGCAGATTGTGACTGTTATTTCAGTGGTTTTCGCTGTTATTAGTGAGGCTGTGCAGATTGCCACAGTTATTTCACTGGTTTTCGCTGTTATAAGTGAGGCTTTGCAGATTGTGACTGTTATTTCAGTGGTTTTCGCTGTTATTAGTGAGGTTGTGCAGATTGCCACAGTTATTTCACTGGTTTTCGCTGTTATAAGTGAGGCTTTGCAGATTGTGACTGTTATTTCAGTGGTTTTCGCTGTTATTAGTGAGATTGTGCAGATTGCCACAGTTATTTCACTGGTTTTCGCTGTTATTAGTGAGGCTTTGCAGATTGTGACTGTTATTTCAGTGGTTTTCGCTGTTATTAGTGAGGTTGTGCAGATTGCCACAGTTATTTCACTGGTTTTCGCTGTTATAAGTGAGGCTTTGCAGATTGTGACTGTTATTTCAGTGGTTTTCGCTGTTATTAGTGAGGTTGTGCAGATTGCCACAGTTATTTCACTGGTTTTCGCTGTTATAAGTGAGGCTTTGCAGATTGTGACTGTTATTTCAGTGGTTTTCGCTGTTATTAGTGAGATTGTGCAGATTGCCACAGTTATTTCACTGGTTTTCGCTGTTATAGTGAGGTTGTGCAGATTGCCACAGTTATTTCACTGGTTTTCGCTGTTATTAGTGAGGCTTTGCAGATTGTGACTGTTATTTCAGTGGTTTTCGCTGTTATTAGTGAGGTTGTGCAGATTGCCACAGTTATTTCACTGGTTTTCGCTGTTATTAGTGAGGCTTTGCAGATTGTGACTGTTATTTCAGTGGTTTTCGCTGTTATTAGTGAGGTTGTGCAGATTGCCACAGTTATTTCACTGGTTTTCGCTGTTATAAGTGAGGCTTTGCAGATTGTGACTGTTATTTCAGTGGTTTTCGCTGTTATTAGTGAGATTTGCAGATTGCCACAGTTATTTCACTGGTTTCGCTGTTATTAGTGAGGTTGTGCAGATTGCCACAGTTATTTCACTGGTTTTCGCTGTTATTAGTGAGGCTTTGCAGATTGTGACTGTTATTTCAGTGGTTTTCGCTGTTATTAGTGAGGTTGTGCAGATTGCCACAGTTATTTCACTGGTTTTCGCTGTTATTAGTGAGGCTTTGCAGATTGTGACTGTTATTTCAGTGGTTTTCGCTGTTATTAGTGAGATTGTGCAGATTGCCACAGTTATTTCACTGGTTTTCGCTGTTATTAGTGAGGCTTTGCAGATTGTGACTGTTATTTCAGTGGTTTTCGCTGTTATTAGTGAGGTTGTGCAGATTGCCACAGTTATTTCACTGGTTTTCGCTGTTATTAGTGAGGCTTTGCAGATTGTGACTGTTATTTCAGTGGTTTTCGCTGTTATTAGTGAGGTTGTGCAGATTGCCACAGTTATTTCACTGGTTTTCGCTGTTATTAGTGAGGCTTTGCAGATTGTGACTGTTATTTCACTGGTTTTCGCTGTTATTAGTGAGGCTTTGCAGATTGTGACTGTTATTTCAGTGGTTTTCGCTGTTATTAGTGAGGTTGTGCAGATTGCCACAGTTATTTCACTGGTTTTCGCTGTTATTAGTGAGGCTTTGCAGATTGTGACTGTTATTTCAGTGGTTTTCGCTGTTATTAGTGAGGTTGTGCAGATTGCCACAGTTATTTCACTGGTTTTCGCTGTTATAAGTGAGGCTTTGCAGATTGTGACTGTTATTTCAGTGGTTTTCGCTGTTATTAGTGAGATTGTGCAGATTGCCACAGTTATTTCACTGGTTTTCGCAGTTATTAGTGAGGCTTTGCAGATTGTGACTGTTATTTCAGTGGTTTTCGCTGTTATTAGTGAGGTTGTGCAGATTGCCACAGTTATTTCACTGGTTTTCGCTGTTATTAGTGAGGCTTTGCAGATTGTGACTGTTATTTCAGTGGTTTTCGCTGTTATTAGTGAGGTTGTGCAGATTGCCACAGTTATTTCACTGGTTTTCGCTGTTATTAGTGAGGCTTTGCAGATTGTGACTGTTATTTCAGTGGTTTTCGCTGTTATTAGTGAGGTTGTGCAGATTGCCACAGTTATTTCACTGGTTTTCGCTGTTATAAGTGAGGCTTTGCAGATTGTGACTGTTATTTCAGTGGTTTTCGCTGTTATTAGTGAGGTTGTGCAGATTGCCACAGTTATTTCACTGGTTTTCGCTGTTATAAGTGAGGCTTTGCAGATTGTGACTGTTATTTCAGTGGTTTTCGCTGTTATTAGTGAGATTGTGCAGATTGCCACAGTTATTTCACTGGTTTTCGCTGTTATAAGTGAGGCTTTGCAGATTGTGACTGTTATTTCAGTGGTTTTCGCTGTTATTAGTGAGGTTGTGCAGATTGCCACAGTTATTTCACTGGTTTTCGCTGTTATTAGTGAGGTTGTGCAGATTGCCACAGTTATTTCACTGGTTTTCGCTGTTATAAGTGAGGCTTTGCAGATTGTGACTGTTATTTCAGTGGTTTTCGCTGTTATTAGTGAGATTGTGCAGATTGCCACAGTTATTTCACTGGTTTTCGCTGTTATTAGTGAGGCTTTGCAGATTGTGACTGTTATTTCAGTGGTTTTCGCTGTTATAAGTGAGGCTTTGCAGATTGTGACTGTTATTTCAGTGGTTTTCGCTGTTATTAGTGAGGTTGTGCAGATTGCCACAGTTATTTCACTGGTTTTCGCTGTTATTAGTGAGGTTGTGCAGATTGCCACAGTTATTTCACTGGTTTTCGCTGTTATAAGTGAGGCTTTGCAGATTGTGACTGTTATTTCACTGGTTTTCGCTGTTATTAGTGAGGCTTTGCAGATTGTGACTGTTATTTCAGTGGTTTTCGCTGTTATTAGTGAGGTTGTGCAGATTGCCACAGTTATTTCACTGGTTTTCGCTGTTATTAGTGAGGCTTTGCAGATTGTGACTGTTATTTCAGTGGTTTTCGCTGTTATTAGTGAGGTTGTGCAGATTGCCACAGTTATTTCACTGGTTTTCGCTGTTATTAGTGAGGCTTTGCAGATTGTGACTGTTATTTCAGTGGTTTTCGCTGTTATTAGTGAGATTGTGCAGATTGCCACAGTTATTTCACTGGTTTTCGCTGTTATTAGTGAGGCTTTGCAGATTGTGACTGTTATTTCAGTGGTTTTCGCTGTTATTAGTGAGGTTGTGCAGATTGCCACAGTTATTTCACTGGTTTTCGCTGTTATAAGTGAGGCTTTGCAGATTGTGACTGTTATTTCAGTGGTTTTCGCTGTTATTAGTGAGGTTGTGCAGATTGCCACAGTTATTTCACTGGTTTTCGCTGTTATTAGTGAGGCTTTGCAGATTGTGACTGTTATTTCAGTGGTTTTCGCTGTTATTAGTGAGGTTGTGCAGATTGCCACAGTTATTTCACTGGTTTTCGCTGTTATAAGTGAGGCTTTGCAGATTGTGACTGTTATTTCAGTGGTTTTCGCTGTTATTAGTGAGGTTGTGCAGATTGCCACAGTTATTTCACTGGTTTTCGCTGTTATTAGTGAGGCTTTGCAGATTGTGACTGTTATTTCAGTGGTTTTCGCTGTTATTAGTGAGGTTGTGCAGATTGCCACAGTTATTTCACTGGTTTTCGCTGTTATTAGTGAGGCTTTGCAGATTGTGACTGTTATTTCAGTGGTTTTCGCTGTTATTAGTGAGGTTGTGCAGATTGCCACAGTTATTTCACTGGTTTTCGCTGTTATTAGTGAGGCTTTGCAGATTGTGACTGTTATTTCAGTGGTTTTCGCTGTTGTTAGTGAGGTTGTGCAGATTGCCACAGTTATTTCACTGGTTTTCGCTGTTATAGTGAGGCTTTGCAGATTGTGACTGTTATTTCAGTGGTTTTCGCTGTTATTAGTGAGGTTGTGCAGATTGCCACAGTTATTTCACTGGTTTTCGCTGTTATTAGTGAGGCTTTGCAGATTGTGACTGTTATTTCAGTGGTTTTCGCTGTTATTAGTGAGGTTGTGCAGATTGCCACAGTTATTTCACTGGTTTTCGCTGTTATTAGTGAGGCTTTGCAGATTGTGACTGTTATTTCAGTGGTTTTCGCTGTTATTAGTGAGGTTGTGCAGATTGCCACAGTTATTTCACTGGTTTTCGCTGTTATAAGTGAGGCTTTGCAGATTGTGACTGTTATTTCAGTGGTTTTCGCTGTTATTAGTGAGGTTGTGCAGATTGCCACAGTTATTTCACTGGTTTTCGCTGTTATAAGTGAGGCTTTGCAGATTATGACTGTTATTTCAGTGGTTTTCGCTGTTATTAGTGAGATTGTGCAGATTGCCACAGTTATTTCACTGGTTTTCGCTGTTATAAGTGAGGCTTTGCAGATTGTGACTGTTATTTCAGTGGTTTTCGCTGTTATTAGTGAGGTTGTGCAGATTGCCACAGTTATTTCACTGGTTTTCGCTGTTATTAGTGAGGCTTTGCAGATTGTGACTGTTATTTCAGTGGTTTTCGCTGTTATTAGTGAGGTTGTGCAGATTGCCACAGTTATTTCACTGGTTTTCGCTGTTAGGGTTGCAGATTGCCACAGTTATTTCACTGGTTTTCGCTGTTATTAGTGAGGCTTTGCAGATTGTGACTGTTATTTCAGTGGTTTTCGCTGTTATTAGTGAGGTTGTGCAGATTGCCACAGTTATTTCACTGGTTTTCGCTGTTATAAGTGAGGCTTTGCAGATTGTGACTGTTATTTCAGTGGTTTTCGCTGTTATTAGCTGAGATTGTGCAGATTGCCACAGTTATTTCACTGGTTTTCGCTGTTATTAGTGAGGCTTTGCAGATTGTGACTGTTATTTCAGTGGTTTTCGCTGTTATTAGTGAGGTTGTGCAGATTGCCACAGTTATTTCACTGGTTTTCGCTGTTATAAGTGAGGCTTTGCAGATTGTGACTGTTATTTCAGTGGTTTTCGCTGTTATTAGTGAGATTGTGCAGATTGCCACAGTTATTTCACTGGTTTTCGCTGTTATTAGTGAGGCTTTGCAGATTGTGACTGTTATTTCAGTGGTTTTCGCTGTTATTAGTGAGGTTGTGCAGATTGCCACAGTTATTTCAGTGGTTTTCGCTGTTATTAGTGAGGCTTTGCAGATTGTGACTGTTATTTCAGTGGTTTTCGCTGTTATTAGTGAGGTTGTGCAGATTGCCACAGTTATTTCACTGGTTTTCGCTGTTATAAGTGAGGCTTTGCAGATTGTGACTGTTATTTCAGTGGTTTTCGCTGTTATTAGTGAGGTTGTGCAGATTGCCACAGTTATTTCACTGGTTTTCGCTGTTATTAGTGAGGCTTTGCAGATTGTGACTGTTATTTCAGTGGTTTTCGCTGTTATTAGTGAGGTTGTGCAGATTGCCACAGTTATTTCACTGGTTTTCGCTGTTATAAGTGAGGCTTTGCAGATTGTGACTGTTATTTCAGTGGTTTTCGCTGTTATTAGTGAGGTTGTGCAGATTGCCACAGTTATTTCACTGGTTTTCGCTGTTATAAGTGAGGCTTTGCAGATTATGACTGTTATTTCAGTGGTTTTCGCTGTTATTAGTGAGATTGTGCAGATTGCCACAGTTATTTCACTGGTTTTCGCTGTTATAAGTGAGGCTTTGCAGATTGTGACTGTTATTTCAGTGGTTTTCGCTGTTATTAAGTGAGGTTGTGCAGATTGCCACAGTTATTTCACTGGTTTTCGCTGTTATTAGTGAGGCTTTGCAGATTGTGACTGTTATTTCAGTGGTTTTCGCTGTTATTAGTGAGGTTGTGCAGATTGCCACAGTTATTTCACTGGTTTTCGCTGTTATGCAGATTGCCACAGTTATTTCACTGGTTTTCGCTGTTATTAGTGAGGCTTTGCAGATTGTGACTGTTATTTCAGTGGTTTTCGCTGTTATTAGTGAGGTTGTGCAGATTGCCACAGTTATTTCACTGGTTTTCGCTGTTATAAGTGAGGCTTTGCAGATTGTGACTGTTATTTCAGTGGTTTTCGCTGTTATTAGTGAGATTGTGCAGATTGCCACAGTTATTTCACTGGTTTTCGCTGTTATTAGTGAGGCTTTGCAGATTGTGACTGTTATTTCAGTGGTTTTCGCTGTTATTAGTGAGGTTGTGCAGATTGCCACAGTTATTTCACTGGTTTTCGCTGTTATAAGTGAGGCTTTGCAGATTGTGACTGTTATTTCAGTGGTTTTCGCTGTTATTAGTGAGATTGTGCAGATTGCCACAGTTATTTCACTGGTTTTCGCTGTTATTAGTGAGGCTTTGCAGATTGTGACTGTTATTTCAGTGGTTTTCGCTGTTATTAGTGAGGTTGTGCAGATTGCCACAGTTATTTCAGTGGTTTTCGCTGTTATTAGTGAGGCTTTGCAGATTGTGACTGTTATTTCAGTGGTTTTCGCTGTTATTAGTGAGGTTGTGCAGATTGCCACAGTTATTTCACTGGTTTTCGCTGTTATAAGTGAGGCTTTGCAGATTGTGACTGTTATTTCAGTGGTTTTCGCTGTTATTAGTGAGATTGTGCAGATTGCCACAGTTATTTCACTGGTTTTCGCTGTTATTAGTGAGGCTTTGCAGATTGTGACTGTTATTTCAGTGGTTTTCGCTGTTATTAGTGAGGTTGTGCAGATTGCCACAGTTATTTCACTGGTTTTCGCTGTTATAAGTGAGGCTTTGCAGATTGTGACTGTTATTTCAGTGGTTTTCGCTGTTATTAGTGAGATTGTGCAGATTGCCACAGTTATTTCACTGGTTTTCGCTGTTATTAGTGAGGCTTTGCAGATTGTGACTGTTATTTCAGTGGTTTTCGCTGTTATTAGTGAGGTTGTGCAGATTGCCACAGTTATTTCACTGGTTTTCGCTGTTATTAGTGAGGCTTTGCAGATTGTGACTGTTATTTCAGTGGATTTCGCTGTTATTAGTGAGGTTGTGCAGATTGCCACAGTTATTTCAGTGGTTTTCGCTGTTATAAGTGAGGCTTTGCAGATTGTGACTGTTATTTCAGTGGTTTTCGCTGTTATTAGTGAGGTTGTGCAGATTGCCACAGTTATTTCACTGGTTTTCGCTGTTATTAGTGAGGCTTTGCAGATTGTGACTGTTATTTCAGTGGTTTTCGCTGTTATTAGTGAGGTTGTGCAGATTGCCACAGTTATTTCACTGGTTTTCGCTGTTATTAGTGAGGCTTTGCAGATTGTGACTGTTATTTCAGTGGTTTTCGCTGTTATTAGTGAGGTTGTGCAGATTGCCACAGTTATTTCACTGGTTTTCGCTGTTATAAGTGAGGCTTTGCAGATTGTGACTGTTATTTCAGTGGTTTTCGCTGTTATTAGTGAGGTTGTGCAGATTGCCACAGTTATTTCACTGGTTTTCGCTGTTATTAGTGAGGCTTTGCAGATTGTGACTGTTATTTCAGCGGTTTTCGCTGTTATTAGTGAGGTTGTGCAGATTGCCACAGTTATTTCACTGGTTTTCGCTGTTATTAGTGAGGCTTTGCAGATTGTGACTGTTATTTCAGTGGTTTTCGCTGTTATTAGTGAGGTTGTGCAGATTGCCACAGTTATTTCACTGGTTTTCGCTGTTATAAGTGAGGCTTTGCAGATTGTGACTGTTATTTCAGTGGTTTTCGCTGTTATTAGTGAGGTTGTGCAGATTGCCACTGTTATTTCACTGGTTTTCGCCGTTATTAGTGAGGCTTGCAGATTGTGACTGTTATTTCAGTGGTTTTCGCTTTTATTAGTGAGGCTTTGCAGATTGTGACTGTTATTTCAGTGGTTTTCGCTGTTATTAGTGAGGTTGTGCAGATTGCCACAGTTATTTCACTGGTTTTCGCTGTTATTAGTGAGGCTTTGCAGATTGTGACTGTTATTTCAGTGGTTTTCGCTGTTATTAGTGAGATTGTGCAGATTGCCACAGTTATTTCACTGGTTTTCGCTGTTATTAGTGAGGCTTTGCAGATTGTGACTGTTATTTCAGTGGTTTTCGCTGTTATTAGTGAGGTTGTGCAGATTGCCACAGTTATTTCACTGGTTTTCGCTGTTATTAGTGAGGCTTTGCAGATTGTGACTGTTATTTCAGTGGTTTTCGCTGTTATTAGTGAGGTTGTGCAGATTGCCACAGTTATTTCACTGGTTTTCGCTGTTATTAGTGAGGCTTTGCAGATTGTGACTGTTATTTCAGTGGTTTTCGCTGTTATTAGTGAGGTTGTGCAGATTGCCACAGTTATTTCACTGGTTTTCGCTGTTATAAGTGAGGCTTTGCAGATTGTGACTGTTACTTCAGTGGTTTTCGCTGTTATTAGTGAGGTTGTGCAGATTGCCACAGTTATTTCACTGGTTTTCGCTGTTATTAGTGAGGCTTTGCAGATTGTGACTGTTATTTCAGTGGTTTTCGCTGTTATTAGTGAGGTTGTGCAGATTGCCACAATTATTTCACTGGTTTTCGCTGTTATTAGTGAGGCTTTGCAGATTGTGACTGTTATTTCAGTGGTTTTCGCTGTTATTAGTGAGGTTGTGCAGATTGCCACAGTTATTTCACTGGTTTTCGCTGTTATAAGTGAGGCTTGCAGATTGTGACTGTTATTTCAGTGGTTTTCGCTGTTATTAGTGAGGTTGTGCAGATTGCCACAGTTATTTCACTGGTTTTCGCTGTTATAAGTGAGGCTTTGCAGATTGTGACTGTTATTTCAGTGGTTTTCGCTGTTATTAGTGAGATTGTGCAGATTGCCACAGTTATTTCACTGGTTTTCGCTGTTATAAGTGAGGCTTTGCAGATTGTGACTGTTATTTTCAGTGGTTTTCGCTGTATAGTGAGGTTGTGCAGATTGCCACAGTTATTTCACTGGTTTTCGCTGTTA
>CAXASF010000800.1:40000-42500 GCA_963971475.1 Chrysops caecutiens | reverse complement strand
CTAAACGCAGCGTCCTAGGGTGTTCGTATGTATGACCGACCCCCATTATTTTGTCATTTTCTACCTTTTTGTCATACACGATTTTTTTCTAAATTCAGTTTTTAGAGATATACATACAAAAGATCGTAAAACTGATAAAACTCAGATTTTGAATTTTTAACAGTTTTTTGCCCGTAGCGGCTAAATGAAGCGTTTAAGGGCTTTTACATGTATGACCAACCCCCATTATTTTGACATTTTGTACCTTTCTTTGATACATCATTTTTCTCTAAATAAAATTTTTAAAGGTGTGCATAGAAAAGATCGGAAAATCGGTAAAATTCAGATTTTGAATTTTCAA
This sequence comes from Chrysops caecutiens, assembly GCA_963971475.1. Classification (NCBI taxonomy): domain Eukaryota; kingdom Metazoa; phylum Arthropoda; class Insecta; order Diptera; family Tabanidae; genus Chrysops; species Chrysops caecutiens. The sequence continues at coordinate 42,160 of CAXASF010000800.1, read as the reverse complement.
CGATTTTTTGCCCGTAGCGGCTAAACGAAGCGTCCTAGGGTGTTTAAATGTATGACCAACCCTAATTATATTGACATTTCCTGCATTTTTGTCATACATTATTTTCCTCTACTGTGAGTTTTTAAAAATGTGTTCATATCCAAAATTACGACACTAGCTCATAATTTTATATATCAATGAAATCTGATAGTAAAGATGATTGAATGAATTACTGGAAATTGTTTCATAACTTCAATATACATACTCGTAATCATCTTATATATATAAAACAAGATCTTTTTAAAAAAGTTTGTCGCGGCAAAACTCCGGATCTACCGGGACAAGTTTTATGAAATTTGATAGGATTTAGTCTTATTAGAAGGAGAATGTTTTTGTGAAGTTTCAAAGAAATTCGCTTAAAACTTTTCGAGATATGGTAGTTTTAAAGTTTTGGTCGTTTTGATTTTAAGAGAGCATCTTCTTTCCGTGCGAAAGCTTGAAATAAATAAATTAAGAGCGATCGTTTCTCTCGAGTACAAATTTTTACCGATTTCTCTCACTCTCTTGAGCATGAACTGTATTCGCGAGAACAATTCGGTAGTTTGATTTCATAATATCTCTTAATTTTAAGTAGAGTTCTCTTGATATGAAATAATCTGTATCCATGAATGACTCTCAAGAGAAAATCTACTTTAGAATATAAGAGAGATCGTGCAATTATTGCCGCTCCGTCCGAAGAAGATCATGAAAATGGGAATCAAATCGTGTCTCTCGAATACATAGCGTTACCCATCCAAGAAGAAGTCGACTTTAGCGCTTAAGCTTAATAAATGAAGAGAGATCGTGCAATTATCGCATCGTTACCGGTTACTCCCTCTCTCTTAAATATGAGACGTATTCGAGAGAACATTTCGGCATTTTGTTGATTGCACGATCTCTCATCATTTATTTTTCTTAAGAACCAAAGTACACTTTCTCTTGATATGAAATCTATCCATGGATTCATACTAGAGATGAAGCTTCCTACAGGGTTCATATGTATGACCTACCCCCATTACTTGAAAATTTCCTAACTTTTTTCGATACATCTTTTTTCTCTGAATTGAGTTTTTAAAGGTGTTTCCGAACAAAAGTTATGATATATGATAAAATTCAGATTAAAATTCATAAATGTAAAATCTCGCGTTTTGCGGAAAAATTTTGTAATTTTTTATATAGTTTTTCTTCAAATAAATAAAAAATACTATTGCACACAGAAATTTCCGTTTTCTACACAGAAAACAGAAATTTTTGAGTTTATTTACGTTTATGCGAGTAAATTTTACTCTCCAATGGTACACATATAAACGATTATGGTTTACGTTTGTTTTGTGCAAATTTCAGAACATCGAAATTGTGTGCATTGTGTGTACGTACATGTTCATTGTGTTCCATCCGCCAAATTTCCCCTTCCTATTATTGTGATCACTCATTCCCTATTAAAACCGGTCAAAGGCGTATACGGCCGATTCATCTTTTGTCTGCTGTTACGTGTGTGATGTTGGAAAAAATGGGTACAGAGTCATATGGGATCGCGGCATCTGGTAAACTATTTTGTCTGTGATTAAACCTTAACTTTTTTTATAAGTAGAAGGAAGCGATATTTTTCAACAAATTCGCCGAAAATTAATTTACACGGCTTACGTGGGCGTTTTGATGATGTGGCCGATCGGATCGGATTAACCCTCAAATATTACTGTGCCAGAAAAAATGTACATTCAGAAAATGTATACAAGCTAAGATAATTTAGACAAGTAGTCGGTACTAATCGAAGTTTAAGTAAAAATTTATCCAGTTTTTTTTGAGTTTCAACCGGCAATCTTTAAATCCTTATTTGTTTAATTGTTGTCACCGAATACAGGATAAATTTCGATTTCTTATAATTACTATATATCAATTTTTTTTAACTTTAAGGTTAATTGAAGGTTGTAAGGTGTAGTAATATTTTCAAAATTGTTAGTTGATTAATTTCTTAGTTGTTTTAAGTTTATTTCTCATTCTCTTATTGAGCACTATTCAGAGTTTCAATGTATTATCCATTTTACGGCGAAAATTTGACGCCAAACGTTAATAAAAACATTGTTGAAATAGCCAAAGATTTTTTGGAAGTCTTTGATTTTATGTTACAATCAAAAGATAACT
>CAXASF010000799.1:0-52000 GCA_963971475.1 Chrysops caecutiens | reverse complement strand
TTCAGCACGCTGGATAGACATGCTAGATGCTCTTAAGGCAAAATTCAAGATACCCGAAAACCTTATACGAATTATTGGAGACTACCTCCGTGACCGACGGCTACAATACTTCACGTCGGACCAAGGACACCAACTGAAGAACCTTACAGCAGGAGTAGCACAGGGATCAATCCTAGGACCCGACCTCTGGAACGTCCTATATGATGGACTCCTCCGAGAGGAGCTGCCTGTAGGGGCAACCCTGATTGGGTATGCTGACGACGTTGCAGCAATCATCTCAGCGCGAAAAGTGGAGAAAGCTGAAGCCATCGCAAGTAGAGTCCTGGCAAAAGTCAAAAACTGGATGGGAGCGCACGGCCTGGAACTCGCGGAAGAAAAAACGGAGGTAGTGATACTATCAAGGAAAACGAGCATTCGGACAAGAGATATCCCAATAAACCTTGGAGGCATAACCGTGACCACAAAGGAGTTCGTGAAATATTTAGGGGTAACAATGGACGTCAAACTCAGTTATAAGCAACATATAGACAGAGCCTGCAATAAAGCGGAAAACGTAGTGAAAGCCCTCAGCCGCCTTATGGCAAACATAGGGGGGCCCAGATCACTGAAAAGGAGACTTCTGATGTCGACAACAAACTCTATCCTTTTGTACGGTGCAGAAATCTGGGCAGATGTAATGCAGAAAGAAAACTACCAGAAAAGACCTGAAAGAGTACAACGAACTAGTGCCCTAAGAATCGCCTGCGCTTACAGAACAGTGTCAAAGGAGGCGATTCTCGTTATAGCTGGGGTTACGCCGATATCTCTCCTCGCGCTCGAGCGCCAGCGCATACACAAACTCAGAAAAGAAGTATCAAAAGACGAAGCAACAAGACAAGCAAAACAGCGAACCCGGGAAATATGGAATGAACGGTGGCGTAGCACGGAAAAGGCTGCCTGGACAAAAAGGCTCATCAACGACCTGTCTACATGGGTCGATCGGCAGCCCGGGAGGTGAATTTTTATACCACGCAGCTGCTTAGTGGTCACGGCAACTTTCAGCATTACCTGCATAAAATGGGTAAAGCTGAAAGCTCGATATGTCTCCTGTGTGACAACGAAAAAGACGATGTGCAACACACTTTCTTCTACTGCGACGCATGGAGAGAAGAAAGAGAACGTTTGGAAGAGGAAGTTGGACAGCTAAACCCGGACAACATAGTAAATATGATGCTACAAAGCGAACAAAAATGGACGAGCATAGAAAGGTACACCCAAACGGTTCTAAGACAAAAGATGAGACGAATATCTCTACGCTAAAAGGACAATGAAACAGAGAAAACTAAATGAATAAACCGAAACTGTGGAACAAGCAAAGCGGAAGAAGCGATTCAGCAGGAAGATGCTGAAACCTACCCTTCATGAAGTAATGTGACAAACGGATTCCAGAAGGGCAGGTCATCGCAAGACCAGGGACAGCATTGGAGTTGTTTTAGTGAATGAACACACTGTACAGCGGGGAACCCATTTCGCCGCTGTGCGTGCATTCCGCAAGGGGTGCATTTTTTCTCCAAGGCGTTAAAAAAAAAAAAAAAAAAAAAAAAAAAAATTATTATTATTATTATTATTATTATTATTATTATTATTATTATTATTATTATTATTATTATTATTATTATTATTATTATTATTATTATTATTATTATTATTATTATTATTATTATTATTATTATTATTATTATTATTATTATTATTATTATTATTATTATTATTATTATTATTATTATTATTATTATTATTATTATTATTATTATTATTATTATTATTATTATTATTATTATTATTATTATTATTATTATTATTATTATTATTATTATTATTATTATTATTATTATTATTATTATTATTATTATTATTATTATTATTATTATTATTATTATTATTATTATTATTATTATTATTATTATTATTATTATTATTATTATTATTATTATTATTATTATTATTATTATTATTATTATTATTATTATTATTATTATTATTATTATTATTATTATTATTATTATTATTATTATTATTATTATTATTATTATTATTATTATTATTATTATTATTATTATTATTATTATTATTATTATTATTATTATTATTATTATTATTATTATTATTATTATTATTATTATTATTATTATTATTATTATTATTATTATTATTATTATTATTATTATTATTATTATTATTATTATTATTATTATTATTATTATTATTATTATTATTATTATTATTATTATTATTATTATTATTATTATTATTATTATTATTATTATTATTATTATTATTATTATTATTATTATTATTATTATTATTATTATTATTATTATTATTATTATTATTATTATTATTATTATTATTATTATTATTATTATTATTATTATTATTATTATTATTATTATTATTATTATTATTATTATTATTATTATTATTATTATTATTATTATTATTATTATTATTATTATTATTATTATTATTATTATTATTATTATTATTATTATTATTATTATTATTATTATTATTATTATTATTATTATTATTATTATTATTATTATTATTATTATTATTATTATTATTATTATTATTATTGTTATTATTATTATTATTATTATTATTATTATTATTATTATTATTATTATTATTATTATTATTATTATTATTATTATTATTATTATTATTATTATTATTATTATGATTATTATTATTATTATTATTATTATTATTATTATTATTATTATTATTATTATTATTATTATTATTATTATTATTATTATTATTATTATTATTATTATTATTATTATTATTATTATTATTATTATTATTATTATTATTATTATTATTATTATTATTATTATTATTATTATTATTATTATTATTATTATTATTATTATTATTATTATTATTATTATTATTATTATTATTATTATTATTATTATTATTATTATTATTATTATTATTATTATTATTATTATTATTATTATTATTATTATTATTATTATTATTATTATTATTATTATGATTATTATTATTATTATTATTATTATTATTATTATTATTATTATTATTATTATTATTATTATTATTATTATTATTATTATTATTATTATTATTATTATTATTATTATTATTATTATTATTATTATTATTATTATTATTATTATTATTATTATTATTATTATTATTATTATTATTATTATTATTATTATTATTATTATTATTATTATTATTATTATTATTATTATTATTATTATTATTATTATTATTATTATTATTATTATTATTATTATTATTATTATTATTATTATTATTATTATTATTATTATTATTATTATTATTATTATTATTATTATTATTATTATTATTATTATTATTATTATTATTATTATTATTATTATTATTATTATTATTATTATTATTATTATTATTATTATTATTATTATTATTATTATTATTATTATTATTATTATTATTATTATTATTATTATTATTATTATTATTATTATTATTATTATTATTATTATTATTATTATTATTATTATTATTATTATTATTATTATTATTATTATTATTATTATTATTATTATTATTATTATTATTATTATTATTATTATTATTATTATTATTATTATTATTATTATTATTATTATTATTATTATTATTATTATTATTATTATTATTATTATTATTATTAATATTATTATTATTATTATTATTATTATTATTATTATTATTATTATTATTATTATTATTATTATTATTATTACTAGGGGGGCGCCCCCTGCTCGCTACGCTCGCCAACCCCCGTCGTTCGCTATGCTCACTCTAATAGCTCGCGCATGGCTTTCCATATACAGTAGCATTGTCAGTAAACAGGTGATTTAGTTCAGACTGCAGTAGCAATCATTTAAGCTCTTTCAGCACGTCAACGTACAGCTTTTTTGAATGAGGCCCCAAAAAGATCTTAAAGTTCCTCATAAACAACACTTTTTTAATAGTTTTTTGCTCGTAGCAGCTAAACAAAGCATTCTAGGAAGTTTATATATGTGTTCATTCCCCATTATTTTGTCATTTCCCAGTTTTTGGCCATACATCATATTTCTCTAAATTATGTTTTTAAATGTGAGTCCATAGAAAAATTAGGATATATGATAAAATTCAGAAATTTGCTTGCTTTCCATACATATTCGTGAAAGTTATGTTCGCGTTTTCTAGAGATAACTTTAAAATTATGACTTTCTCTAATTTTTTATATAAAATTTGCATATATTTTTATCAAATTAGCACAAAATAATGGTATAAGCAAACGGTGGCTTTAAATTTATCTGTGGTAATGCATCCATATTATTGTCTGTGGCCATATGTTCATTGTTTTGGCTTTTGTCTGGAAGAATGCAATTTTATTAGCCTTCTTCAAGGCAAAAAGCTAAAGAATGAACATACTCCTATTGCTGTGATATGGCTGCATTTGCTTCTCACCCCTCACATTATCATTTTGAAAGATAAAACGTTTGAGTGGAAAGAATACACGTATTTGTCATAAATGGTAGGCTATTCAGTCGAACGTGTGATCTATGCCAATGATAATATTAAATAATTATGTTCTATATTTTGATTTTTTCGTAGAGGAATGCAATTATATGTTAATTGTTTTGGTTTGTGTCCCCAGTAGAAAATTGATCCATTTGGTTTGATTTTCTACTAATTTAGTACTTGCCATTTATTAGGGACACAAACCAAAAATCATCAAAAGGTTGCATATCTTCAGGCAAAAATCAACAATCACACGCATACATACTTCCCAAGAGCATCATCTACACTATGGGTGTGCTCAATTCACACATACTATCCCATTGAATTTTTTAATTTCAATTTAAAATTAAACTAATTTATAATTAAATTTAAGAAAAAAAATTAGGTGATGCACATAGAGGAAAAACTAATCTTTCGAATGGTATAATTTTTATCCTGGTAAGTCCACCTGGTTTCCTGTAAAAGGGATAACAAAAAAACGTGTCGCCTATTTATATATAGATTATTATTATTATTATTATTATTATTATTATTATTATTATTATTATTATTATTATTATTATTATTATTATTATTATTATTATTATTATTATTATTATTATTATTATTATTATTATTATTATTATTATTATTATTATTATTATTATTATTATTATTATTATTATTATTATTATTATTATTATTATTATTATTATTATTATTATTATTATTATTATTATTATTATTATTATTATTATTATTATTATTATTATTATTATTATTATTATTATTATTATTATTATTATTATTATTATTATTATTATTATTATTATTATTATTATTATTATTATTATTATTATTATTATTATTATTATTATTATTATTATTATTATTATTATTATTATTATTATTATTATTATTATTATTATTATTATTATTATTATTATTATTATTATTATTATTATTATTATTATTATTATTATTATTATTATTATTATTATTATTATTATTATTATTATTATTATTATTATTATTATTATTATTATTATTATTATTATTATTATTATTATTATTATTATTATTATTATTATTATTATTATTATTATTATTATTATTATTATTATTATTATTATTATTATTATTATTATTATTATTATTATTATTATTATTATTATTATTATTATTATTATTATTATTATTATTATTATTATTATTATTATTATTATTATTATTATTATTATTACTAGCGATTACCCGCGACTTCGTTCGCGCAGTGTACCTATAAGTGACTATACGTTGAATTAGGTGATTAATGACCTTTTTTTTCAATTCCTACAATTGAAATAGGTAGTGACCTTATTAAATTAGCTACTTATCAACAATTAAAAAAATTTTTGCGTGATTAATAAAATAAAAAAAAATTTGGTGAAGACCGAGTTACGGAACAAACCATTGTTCCACATAATCTTCCATGAAGGAAGAAATACCCTCTTCATGAGAATTGGGCTCATTGGTCTTTATCGAACCTATTGTTCGAAAGAAAAATACTGTTTGAGTTTTTACAAAAAATTGTAATAGAGGATGTTGTTGAAACAGATGTGGTGCGGGTTTAATATAAAATATAGCTTATTACCAGATCTGAACCCGCTCCGCCGACGCATGTGTATTTTAACTATTTTAATTTAAATATAATAAGGAGGTAAAAAGACTATGTTTATCGATTAAGTGAATGTCTTGCCGTTAAATGAAAGAGAAAGGGGTAAAAGAACAAAATAATATATTATTGGAGAGCAAGTGGATTAACTATATTTTTGGTTTGACCGTTTTCTGCATAAATATAAAGATTGGACGGTTTTCCGACTCTGGAGCACGCGACGTATAATTGTCCATGAGCAAAGCAGTCGTTTTCCAAATTCAAACCGCACACTTGCAAAGATTGTCCTTGCGCTTTATTTACCGTCATAGCGAAGGCCAGACGTATTGGAAATTGGAGCCTTTTGAACTCAAAAGCCATGTCGGAGGAAATCAGTGGTATTCGTGGAAGTAGAACGTCTTCACCTTTATAAGGTCCAATGAGAATTGTTGCTTCAATCAGATTATTCATCAACTTTTTCACAACTAATCGTGTGCCATTGCATAACTTCGGTTGATTAATATTCCGGAGAAGTATAATCGGCACTCCAATTTTTAAATTTAGAATGTGGGGAGGCATTCCGGGAACATCGAGAGAATTAAGAAATTGTGTTGGAAAATTGACGGCGTCATTTTGGTTCATCACGGAGTCAATGGATTTGTAAATCACAGATTCCCCTAAGATTTTGTTGAGAATAACATTGTTCATTTCGTGCACATCGATATTTTTTGCCGCTAAAATTGTTCTTCCACTCAACCATGTATGATCTTGGTAATTTACTTCGATGTTCTGAAAAACCTTGTCTACTAAGTCTTCTTTTGAATTCACGATACTGCAGAAATCTGATGGCAAGGTGATTTTCCCTGTTTCTTGATTCATGGGCAACGTTCCGTTCCCAATCTCCAATAACTGCTTCGAAAATGCGTTAACTGTAGGATCATTTTGAAGATAAACTCTCATATTTGTTTCCAGGTGCATTGTTTTTACTGAGCTCCAAAAAATTGAGTACTTCAAGCAAGCGTGCAGTTCTTCAAATGGTGTTGAGCGAGGTATAACTGGAAGTGTTTGTCTAAAGTCACCGGATAGCAATACCAATGCTCCACCAAATGGGTGCTGATTATTCCTCAAATCTTTCAATGTTCGATCTAGTGCTTCCACTGACTTTTTGTGGGCCATTGTGCACTCATCCCATATAATAATTTTGCACGTTTGAAGAACCTTTCCCATGCCCGATGTTTTCGAAATGTTACATGTAGGGTTTTCAATGAATTGCATGTTCAGAGACAGTTTAAGAGCTGAATGGGCCGTTCTGCCTCCTTCCATCAACGTGGCAGCTATGCCTGAAGAAGCAAGAGCTAACGCAATATCGCCAGCTGAACGTACTTTGGCGAGGATTAAGGAAATTAAAAACGTTTTTCCTGTTCCTCCTGGAGCGTCCAAAAAGTACAAACCACCAGAGTTGTTAGATATAGCCTGTAGAATTGTTTGAAAAGCTATTTTTTGTTCTTGAAGGAGTTTAGGAATATTTTCTTGAACGAATAGTTGTAGTTCATTTCTGTTATATGACCTCTCTCTTAGCAGCTCTCTGTCGAACGATGCATTGATAGACCTATTGGGGGTTGTCATCCCTAACTGTGTCAACAATTTCGCGCAAATTCCAAGACAAAGATCCTCTATCATGATTAGCGCTTCATTGTATATTTCTTCAGTGAAATCGAAGGCATGATTACATAGATTTTGTCGCATTCTGTGCAAAATATCTTCAGACATGTAATCTTTATATTTCTCCCACAATTGCACTGGTTGTGATGGTGAACACGTAGATAGTATAATTGCAAATATAGAACGAATTTGAAATGGGTTAGAGGTGGCGCATGAATCCTCCATTGACTTATCCCAATGATCATCATTTTCTAGCAAATTAAGTGCCTGGCACGCACTCCGATACGTATTATGGACCATTCCATTAACTGTTCGTAAATTAATAAATGACGTTGGGCCACGAACAGTAAACAAAAGCAAACGTAAATAAAAACATTCAGCATTGTTGGGATGTACCGTGTATATTCTTCCTAATGCATTTGATGAAAATATTCCTGGTTGTCCAGCAACGTCCTTGCCTCTTTTCCTTCTTTCAAAATTTTTTCGTGAAGTATTCCAAGTGTAATATGTCGGTATGTCTGCATATAGTAAACTTCTCGCAAATCCATCTCTTTGGCATAATTGAAAAAACGCTGTTAAAGTTGTATTAGGTGGATTTGTTGCCCTGTCTTGTATATTTTGTTCAGTGAAATACACCCTTTGACCGTTTTCCAGGTGGACACTAAGATGAACGACAGTTGGAGACCTTTCGTGGATTTGAAATCCCAAAATACGCCACACAGCTTCGTTACTGCTAATATACCTGCCAATTTGATATTGAGAAATTTCGTCCGAGTTGCTTGTAGATGAAACTCCAAACACGGCCATATCGCTTTCTTTGTTCACGTATTTACAAATATATTTTATCGACTTTACAGAATTGCAATATTCGACATTTATATGTGCTTTGAATGTTTTTGATAAAAGAGGTGAATATGGAACAACCCAACGATTATCGACTTCAATGTCATTGCCTCTAACTTTCAGAGTAATAGTTTTCCCATTGTCTTCTGTACTTCTTCGGCGATATAGTGGATAGCCATCATTGCCATTAATTGTATCTCTTACCAACTGTCGCGGATAACGTTTAGAACATATTCCTAGTCGATCATGCATGGTGAGTTATTATGATGATGAATGATCCACACGGTCCGTGTATCATGTTTTTAATCACAACTTCAAATAACTCCTTATCAACTGTGACATCAGGTATTTCAGCAGATATGACGTGATCAATTTCAGTTGGCATTATTTTCGTTGTAAGCCATATTAAAATATGTGCATGTGGCAAACCTCTTTTTTGCCACTCTACAGAGTACATCCAGCATCGCGTTTCTCCGAAAACATGACTTTTGGTGATGAAATCAATTAATGAATTTAGTTTTTCTTTAAAAACTCGTGCTACTATGTCATGGCGATCAATTGGTCTCTGTCCTGGAAGTAGTAGATCTTTTATTTCCTGCCATGCTGGATTACATGTGAAAGTAATAAAAAGATCAGGACGTCCATATTTCCGTACATAAGTAATAGCGTCCTGGGCATATTCTTGCATATGTCGGGGACTACCAGTATAAGTTGAAGGCAGTATAACCAACTGACCTATATTCCTTATATCACCATCATTATTAATAGCGTCTTTCAAATGAATGTATTCTTCTGACCTTAGTTTTTTCTGATTGAGCCGAATGAATAGGAGACGTTCTGATTCTATTTTTGCGTACATATCCACGATGTACTGATGGAAAAGTTTACCGCCTCTTAGAATATGGTTATCCTTATTTTTGCGAACCATTATTCGATAGGAATAGTAGTTCATTGAAGAAACTTTTTTCGCTGTGTGTTCACCTGTGACTGGGTTTATCATTTTTATGTTGAAGTGATATCCATCTTCACCGTTTGGAAACAGTATTGGATATTGTAGTGGATCGTAGCACCTATGAGTCTCGGCAATTCTTGTTAAATGCTCATTTCTGCGCTGCAAAACGATATCGCGAGAATAAAATTCTTCGCCAGCCATGACAATTGCTATCTCATCAACGGTTGGCGCGTTATAACGTCTAACATGCTCATTGACTGGTGTTTTATCAGCACGAATTACAATTCTATGACTGTCTGATGGCATAATTTCAATCGCATATTTGAACATCCGAACTAAGAGATTATTGTCATGAAACATTTTTTGTAAGGGCTCTACAATACGTCGTTTAACTACGTTAGAAATTTGGCAGCGTGCACTCAATTGATCATTTTCATCTCCGATGAAGTAGATTTGAAGAAATTTATGATTATTGTTGGGGAGTGGAAGCAAGGAGCCAGCTCTATGGTAAATTTGTCCCTGGATTTTAAATGTTGGCATAAAATTCTCATTAATAATATTAGCGCCAAATGAAGTCATTTGGAAAGTGGAATTGTAACTTCGGATATTTTTGACAAAATGTTTTGAATCATTTGTGTAGCCATTTAATAAAGATTTCAGTGGTTCTCTAAGTTCCTCAAGTTCGGGTAGTTTAACTTTGCCACCAACACAGAACATTCGCGGAGTTTCCCCTTTAAATTTCATTGCTTCGCAGTGCGGGCAAACTTTGTCCATTTTTCCGATTTGAACCAAATCACTTAAATAATATTTTATGTGTGGGTTGTACCGAAAAGCAATTCTGTGATATGAAGCTCGAGCATTCAGAGAAAATCGAGCACGTGTTCGCCGTTGATCTTGTACTTCTTGGCGTTGTTGCGACGATTGTGTTGCTCTTGTTCTTCGTGATTGATCTCTAAAGGCTTCGATTCTTTCTTCCCTCTGATCGGCCAATGGTTCTGAACGTCTTTGAGAAGCTGTAACTCTCACACGTTCAATATTAGCTGAGCGTTGCTGATTGGTGTGATTTGATCTCCTTTGGCGTTGTGAATTTGTGAACCGCGAACAGCGGCCAATATTTGAACGTGGGCGAGGCATTACAACTGTTTATTAAATTCCTAAGGTTATAATGCTTAAGGATAAGATCCTAGCGCTAACTGAATATTAAGCCCAGATAATAAAAGAAATAGAAAAATCTTATAGATGAAAGGAAAGGAATAAATGGGATAGATTTCAACAATCTATAATAATTCGAAAAAGCTCACCCTTTGATTATGAATACCAAGGAAAATATACGAAATTTCTTTCACGAAAAGTTATTTCCACATAAATTAATCACACCCAATAACTCTTTAATTTAAAACAATTTCGTTTAATTCAAATTTGTCACCTTGTCCAACAATCTATAATAATTCGAACTCACTTATATCTCACTTTTTGATTATGAAAAGCAAAGAGGACATACGATTTTTTTCGAGAAATTGTTTGAACGTAAATTAATCACACTCAATAATTCTTGAATTTAAAGCAATTTTGTTTGATTGTAACTTTTCACTTGAACGTTGCAAGTAAACTGTGAAATAGAATAATAAAAATTACCAAATAATTAGCAATCGAATGTCATATTACCCCTGAGACGATAAAAAAAATAGGGAAGGGATTCATGTTTTGCTCATGAGACAATTATTCACAAATTGGCTCTAATGACCTAATAGTAAAATAAACAATGGAAAGAATTTTGTTTTAAAATGCTCATATTCAAATTCAACAACATTTTCCGATTCATAAAAAGAAATTATTTTAAGGGCGTATGACGGACATGGTACTACCAATTCTGTAGGAGGAATTTCATGAGAAACCAAAATATTAAAATTACAACAATAATTCCCACGTATTGTCATAAGAGGATACGTACCAGTCATATAATTCATCCATTAAGGTGCCTACAGACGATCATAGAAAAATACATCATATTATAGGACATATTTGTATCATATCATATCTATGACATATTATATGATGAACTGTACACACACGGTTTTGAAAATATGACGAAAACATTTTTGCTGTACACACGACACAATTTAATATGACATGTATTTCCCATATTGTGTGGTGTTCGAAGTTGCCAAACACAAATTGTATTTCATGAATAATAGAAGTGAGCAAATTGCAGATAAAATGAGTGATGAATATAAAATTGTTTGAAAATTATAAATAAAATATAAAAATTATAATTTATTTTCCTGATCACCATACTACTTTTTATTTGCAAAGTAATTACACGCTGCATAAATATTACTTAGTTTCGTCACAGACAGAAAAATTGAACCCCAAAACTATTTCCAAAACAAACAGTCAAAATTTAAAACTGCCGCCACTTTTCAAAATATGTTTTCATCAAAGATTTCTTTTCCATCGAAAATGGAAAAGAAAAATATGATATATTTATATGTCATATATACATATGATGAACTTTTCACACGATCATATAATATGATATATTTCTATGTTATATATATGATAGCTGTACCCGCCCGCTTTGCTGGGCATTACGTAAAACTGCTTATTTTTTGTATACTGTATATGTTGATACTATATATGTGTTGTTTTTCTTTAGTTATAGATTTTTGATTCTTAGCAAAATTACAAAATTTTTCCGAAAAACGCGAGATTTTGCGTTTACGAATTTTAATCTGAATTTTATCATATATCATAACTTTTGTTTGGACACATTTTTAAAAACTCAATTAAAAAACCGTTAAAAATTCAAATTTCTACCGGAAAAGAACCCTTCAAACCGGAAGAAAATTGGTCAACTTGGGATTCAAAGTTAGGAAATTTAAAAAAAATGGGGGTCGGTCATACGTATGAACTCCGTAGGATGCTTCGTTTAACCGCTGGGAACATAAAATCGTTAAAAATTGAAAATCTGAATTTTATCAATTTTCCGATCTTTTGAATGCACACCTTTAAAACCTCAATTTAGAGAAAAATGATGTATCAAGGGAAGGTAGGAAATGTCAAAACAGTGGGGGTTGGTCATACATATGCATCCCGTAAGACGCTTCGTTTAGCCGCTACGGGCAAAAAACCGTTAAAAATTCAAATTTTTACGGGAAAAGAACCCTTCAAACCGGAAGAAAATTGGTCAACTTGGGATTCAAAGTTAGGAAATTAAAAAAAAATGGGGGTCGGTCATATGTATGAACTCCGTAGGACGCTTCGTTTAGCCGCTAGGAACAAAAAATCGTTAAAAATTCAAAATCTGAATTTTATCAATTTTCCGATCTTTTGAATGCATACCTTTAAAACCTTAATGTAGAGAAAAATGATGTATGAACGGAAGGTAGAAAATGTCAAAATAGTGGGGGTCGGTCATACATATGAACCCCGTAGGACGCTTCGTTTAGCCGCAACGCGCAAAAAACCGTTAAAAATTCAAATTTCTACCGGAAAAGAACCCTTCAAACGGGAAGAAAATCGGTCAACTTGGGATTCCCGGAAACTATGATGTCCTACAATCTGAAACTCAAAAAAATATTTACCATTTTCCACCAATTTCAACAAATCTATCTGCTACGGGTTAAATGAACCAAAATTGTATTGAATAACCCGAGAAAACTTTGTAGAAAACAATTAAAACCGGCTCTACGGAAATACAGAGTCTCAAATCATAGAGAATTCTCGCGGAGTTTCCCCTTTAAATTTCATTGCTTCGCAGTGCGGGCAAACTTTGTCCATTTTTCCGATTTGAACCAAATCACTTAAATAATATTTTATGTGTGGGTTGTACCGAAAAGCAATTCTGTGATATGAAGCTCGAGCATTCAGAGAAAATCGAGCACGTGTTCGCCGTTGATCTTGTACTTCTTGGCGTTGTTGCGACGATTGTGTTGCTCTTGTTCTTCGTGATTGATCTCTAAAGGCTTCGATTCTTTCTTCCCTCTGATCGGCCAATGGTTCTGAACGTCTTTGAGAAGCTGTAACTCTCACACGTTCAATATTAGCTGAGCGTTGCTGATTGGTGTGATTTGATCTCCTTTGGCGTTGTGAATTTGTGAACCGCGAACAGCGGCCAATATTTGAACGTGGGCGAGGCATTACAACTGTTTATTAAATTCCTAAGGTTATAATGCTTAAGGATAAGATCCTAGCGCTAACTGAATATTAAGCCCAGATAATAAAAGAAATAGAAAAATCTTATAGATGAAAGGAAAGGAATAAATGGGATAGATTTCAACAATCTATAATAATTCGAAAAAGCTCACCCTTTGATTATGAATACCAAGGAAAATATACGAAATTTCTTTCACGAAAAGTTATTTCCACATAAATATCAATCACACCCAATAACTCTTTAATTTAAAACAATTTCGTTTAATTCAAACTTGTCACCTTGTCCAACAATCTATAATAATTCGAACTCACTTATATCTCACTTTTTGATTATGAAATGCAAAGAGGACATACGAATTTTTGTTCGAAAAATTGCTTGAACATAAATTAATCACACCCAATAACTCTTTAATTTAAAACAATTTCGTTTAATTCAAATTTGTCACCTTGTCCAACAATCTATAATAATTCGAACTCACTTATATCTCACTTTTTGATTATGAAAAGCAAAGAGGACATACGATTTTTTTCGAGAAATTGTTTGAACGTAAATTAATCACACTCAATAATTCTTGAATTTAAAGCAATTTTGTTTGATTGTAACTTTTCACTTGAACGTTGCAAGTAAACTGTGAAATAGAATAATAAAAATTACCAAATAATTAGCAATCGAATGTCATATTACCCCTGAGACGATAAAAAAAATAGGGAAGGGATTCATGTTTTGCTCATGAGACAATTATTCACAAATTGGCTCTAATGTCCTAATAGTAAAATAAACAATGGAAAGAATTTTGTTTTAAAATGCTCATATTCAAATTCAACAACATTTTCCGATTCATAAAAAGAAATTATTTTAAGGGCGTATGACGGACATGGTACTACCAATTCTGTAGGAGGAATTTCATGAGAAACCAAAATATTAAAATTACAACAATAATTCCCACGTATTGTCATAAGAGGATACGTACCAGTCATATAATTCATCCATTAAGGTGCCTACAGACGATCATAGAAAAATACATCATATTATAGGACATATTTGTATCATATCATATCTATGACATATTATATGATGAACTGTACACACACGGTTTTGAAAATATGACGAAAACATTTTTGCTGTACACACGACACAATTTAATATGACATGTATTTCTCATATTGTGTGGTGTTCGAAGTTGCCAAACACAAATTGTATTTCATGAATAATAGAAGTGAGCAAATTGCAGATAAAATGAGTGATGAATATAAAATTGTTTGAAAATTATAAATAAAATATAAAAATTATAATTTATTTTCCTGATCACCATACTACTTTTTATTTGCAAAGTAATTACACGCTGCATAAATATTACTTAGTTTCGTCACAGACAGAAAAATTGAACCCCAAAACTATTTCCAAAACAAACAGTCAAAATTTAAAACTGCCGCCACTTTTCAAAATATGTTTTCATCAAAGATTTCTTTTCCATCGAAAATGGAAAAGAAAATTATGATATATTTATATGTCATATATACATATGATGAACTTTTCACACGATCATATAATATGATATATTTCTATGTTATATATATGATAGCTGTACCCGCCCGCTTTGCTGGGCATTACGTAAAACTGCTTATTTTTTGTATACTGTATATGTTGATACTATATATGTGTTGTTTTTCTTTAGTTATAGATTTTTGATTCTTAGCAAAATTACAAAATTTTTCCGAAAAACGCGAGATTTTGCGTTTACGAATTTTAATCTGAATTTTATCATATATCATAACTTTTGTTTGGACACATTTTTAAAAACTCAATTAAAAAACCGTTAAAAATTCAAATTTCTACCGGAAAAGAACCCTTCAAACCGGAAGAAAATTGGTCAACTTGGGATTCAAAGTTAGGAAATTTAAAAAAAATGGGGGTCGGTCATACGTATGAACTCCGTAGGATGCTTCGTTTAACCGCTGGGAACATAAAATCGTTAAAAATTGAAAATCTGAATTTTATCAATTTTCCGATCTTTTGAATGCACACCTTTAAAACCTCAATTTAGAGAAAAATGATGTATCAAGGGAAGGTAGGAAATGTCAAAACAGTGGGGGTTGGTCATACATATGCATCCCGTAAGACGCTTCGTTTAGCCGCTACGGGCAAAAAACCGTTAAAAATTCAAATTTTTACGGGAAAAGAACCCTTCAAACCGGAAGAAAATTGGTCAACTTGGGATTCAAAGTTAGGAAATTAAAAAAAAATGGGGGTCGGTCATATGTATGAACTCCGTAGGACGCTTCGTTTAGCCGCTAGGAACAAAAAATCGTTAAAAATTCAAAATCTGAATTTTATCAATTTTCCGATCTTTTGAATGCATACCTTTAAAACCTTAATGTAGAGAAAAATGATGTATGAACGGAAGGTAGAAAATGTCAAAATAGTGGGGGTCGGTCATACATATGAACCCCGTAGGACGCTTCGTTTAGCCGCAACGCGCAAAAAACCGTTAAAAATTCAAATTTCTACCGGAAAAGAACCCTTCAAACGGGAAGAAAATCGGTCAACTTGGGATTCCCGGAAACTATGATGTCCTACAATCTGAAACTCAAAAAAATATTTACCATTTTCCACCAATTTCAACAAATCTATCTGCTACGGGTTAAATGAACCAAAATTGTATTGAATAACCCGAGAAAACTTTGTAGAAAACAATTAAAACCGGCTCTACGGAAATACAGAGTGTCAAATCATAGAGAATTCTTGAGAGAGAGCTTTTGTTCCGATTTGCAGAAGCGAAAAGTAACGGTTCCCTAATACGCAAGTAAAGGTTGAAGTTTTCGTATTCGAGATGGGCATAAGAAGATCCAAAAATAAATCAATCCCCATTTCCTAATCGAAAACCACATGACATGAAGTCGCATCCATCTCTAGTATGAATCCATGGATCCATTATAGCAAGAGAACTCTACTTAAAATTAAGAGATATTATGAAATCAAACTACCGAATTGTTCTCGCGAATGCAGTTCATGCACAAGAGAGTGAGAGAAATCGGTAAAAATTTGTACTCGAGAGAAACGATCGCTCTTAATTTCTTTATTTCAAGCTTTCGCACGGAAGGAAGATGCTCTCTTAAAATCAAAACGACCAAAACTTTAAAACTACCATATCTCGAAAAGTTTTAAGCGAATTTCTTCGAAACTTCACAAAAACATTCTCCTTCTAATAAGACTAAATCCTACCAAATTTCATAAAACTTGTCCCGGTAGATCCGGAGTTTTGCCGCGACAAACTTTTGTGAAAAGATATTCTTTTATATATATAAAGATTATTATTATTATTATTATTATTATTATTATTATTATTATTATTATTATTATTATTATTATTATTATTATTATTATTATTATTATTATTATTATTATTATTATTATTATTATTATTATTATTATTATTATTATTATTATTATTATTATTATTATTATTATTATTATTATTATTATTATTATTATTATTATTATTATTATTATTATTATTATTATTATTATTATTATTATTATTATTATTATTATTATTATTATTATTATTATTATTATTATTATTATTATTATTATTATTATTATTATTATTATTATTATTATTATTATTATTATTATTATTATTATTATTATTATTATTATTATTATTATTATTATTATTATTATTATTATTATTATTATTATTATTATTATTATTATTATTATTATTATTATTATTATTATTATTATTATTATTATTATTATTATTATTATTATTATTATTATTATTATTATTATTATTATTATTATTATTATTATTATTATTATTATTATTATTATTATTATTATTATTATTATTATTATTATTATTATTATTATTATTATTATTATTATTATTATTATTATTATTATTATTATTATTATTATTATTATTATTATTATTATTATTATTATTATTATTATTATTATTATTATTATTATTATTATTATTATTATTATTATTATTATTATTATTATTATTATTATTATTATTATTATTATTATTATTATTATTATTATTATTATTATTATTATTATTATTATTATTATTATTATTATTATTATTATTATTATTATTATTATTATTATTATTATTATTATTATTATTATTATTATTATTATTATTATTATTATTATTATTATTATTATTATTATTATTATTATTATTATTATTATTATTATTATTATTATTATTATTATTATTATTATTATTATTATTATTATTATTATTATTATTATTATTATTATTATTATTATTATTATTATTATTATTATTATTATTATTATTATTATTATTATTATTATTATTATTATTATTATTATTATTATTATTATTATTATTATTATTATTATTATTATTATTATTATTATTATTATTATTATTATTATTATTATTATTATTATTATTATTATTATTATTATTATTATTATTATTATTATTATTATTATTATTATTATTATTATTATTATTATTATTATTATTATTATTATTATTATTATTATTATTATTATTATTATTATTATTATTATTATTATTATTATTATTATTATTATTATTATTATTATTATTATTATTATTATTATTATTATTATTATTATTATTATTATTATTATTATTATTATTATTATTATTATTATTATTATTATTATTATTATTATTATTATTATTATTATTATTATTATTATTATTATTATTATTATTATTATTATTATTATTATTATTATTATTATTATTATTATTATTATTATTATTATTATTATTATTATTATTATTATTATTATTATTATTATTATTATTATTATTATTATTATTATTATTATTATTATTATTGTTATTGTTATTATTATTATTATTATTATTATTATTATTATTATTATTATTATTATTATTATTATTATTATTATTATTATTATTATTATTATTATTATTATTATTATTATTATTATTATTATTATTATTATTATTATTATTATTATTATTATTATTATTATTATTATTATTATTATTATTATTATTATTATTATTATTATTATTATTATTATTATTATTATTATTATTATTATTATTATTATTATTATTATTATTATTATTATTATTATTATTATTATTATTATTATTATTATTATTATTATTATTATTATTATTATTATTATTATTATTATTATTATTATTATTATTATTATTATTATTATTATTATTATTATTATTATTATTATTATTATTATTATTATTATTATTATTATTATTATTATTATTATTATTATTATTATTATTATTATTATTATTATTATTATTATTATTATTATTATTATTATTATTATTATTATTATTATTATTATTATTATTATTATTATTATTATTATTATTATTATTATTATTATTATTATTATTATTATTATTATTATTATTATTATTATTATTATTATTATTATTATTATTATTATTATTATTATTATTATTATTATTATTATTATTATTATTATTATTATTATTATTATTATTATTATTATTATTATTATTATTATTATTATTATTATTATTATTATTATTATTATTATTATTATTATTATTATTATTATTATTATTATTATTATTATTATTATTATTATTATTATTATTATTATTATTATTATTATTATTATTATTATTATTATTATTATTATTATTATTATTATTATTATTATTATTATTATTATTATTATTATTATTATTATTATTATTATTATTATTATTATTATTATTATTATTATTATTATTATTATTATTATTATTATTATTATTATTATTATTATTATTATTATTATTATTATTATTATTATTATTATTATTATTATTATTATTATTATTATTATTATTATTATTATTATTATTATTATTATTATTATTATTATTATTATTATTATTATTATTATTATTATTATTATTATTATTATTATTATTATTATTATTATTATTATTATTATTATTATTATTATTATTATTATTATTATTATTATTATTATTATTATTATTATTATTATTATTATTATTATTATTATTATTATTATTATTATTATTATTATTATTATTATTATTATTATTATTATTATTATTATTATTATTATTATTATTATTATTATTATTATTATTATTATTATTATTATTATTATTATTATTATTATTATTATTATTATTATTATTATTATTATTATTATTATTATTATTATTATTATTATTATTATTATTATTATTATTATTATTATTATTATTATTATTATTATTATTATTATTATTATTATTATTATTATTATTATTATTATTATTATTATTATTATTATTATTATTATTATTATTATTATTATTATTATTATTATTATTATTATTATTATTATTATTATTATTATTATTATTATTATTATTATTATTATTATTATTATTATTATTATTATTATTATTATTATTATTATTATTATTATTATTATTATTATTATTATTATTATTATTATTATTATTATTATTATTATTATTATTATTATTATTATTATTATTATTATTATTATTATTATTATTATTATTATTATTATTATTATTATTATTATTATTATTATTATTATTATTATTATTATTATTATTATTATTATTATTATTATTATTATTATTATTATTATTATTATTATTATTATTATTATTATTATTATTATTATTATTATTATTATTATTATTATTATTATTATTATTATTATTATTATTATTATTATTATTATTATTATTATTATTATTATTATTATTATTATTATTATTATTATTATTATTATTATTATTATTATTATTATTATTATTATTATTATTATTATTATTATTATTATTATTATTATTATTATTATTATTATTATTATTATTATTATTATTATTATTATTATTATTATTATTATTATTATTATTATTATTATTATTATTATTATTATTATTATTATTATTATTATTATTATTATTATTATTATTATTATTATTATTATTATTATTATTATTATTATTATTATTATTATTATTATTATTATTATTATTATTATTATTATTATTATTATTATTATTATTATTATTATTATTATTATTATTATTATTATTATTATTATTATTATTATTATTATTATTATTATTATTATTATTATTATTATTATTATTATTATTATTATTATTATTATTATTATTATTATTATTATTATTATTATTATTATTATTATTATTATTATTATTATTATTATTATTATTATTATTATTATTATTATTATTATTATTATTATTATTATTATTATTATTATTATTATTATTATTATTATTATTATTATTATTATTATTATTATTATTATTATTATTATTATTATTATTATTATTATTATTATTATTATTATTATTATTATTATTATTATTATTATTATTATTATTATTATTATTATTATTATTATTATTATTATTATTATTATTATTATTATTATTATTATTATTATTATTATTATTATTATTATTATTATTATTATTATTATTATTATTATTATTATTATTATTATTATTATTATTATTATTATTATTATTATTATTATTATTATTATTATTATTATTATTATTATTATTATTATTATTATTATTATTATTATTATTATTATTATTATTATTATTATTATTATTATTATTATTATTATTATTATTATTATTATTATTATTATTATTATTATTATTATTATTATTATTATTATTATTATTATTATTATTATTATTATTATTATTATTATTATTATTATTATTATTATTATTATTATTATTATTATTATTATTATTATTATTATTATTATTATTATTATTATTATTATTATTATTATTATTATTATTATTATTATTATTATTATTATTATTATTATTATTATTATTATTATTATTATTATTATTATTATTATTATTATTATTATTATTATTATTATTATTATTATTATTATTATTATTATTATTATTATTATTATTATTATTATTATTATTATTATTATTATTATTATTATTATTATTATTATTATTATTATTATTATTATTATTATTATTATTATTATTATTATTATTATTATTATTATTATTATTATTATTATTATTATTATTATTATTATTATTATTATTATTATTATTATTATTATTATTATTATTATTATTATTATTATTATTATTATTATTATTATTATTATTATTATTATTATTATTATTATTATTATTATTATTATTATTATTATTATTATTATTATTATTATTATTATTATTATTATTATTATTATTATTATTATTATTATTATTATTATTATTATTATTATTATTATTATTATTATTATTATTATTATTATTATTATTATTATTATTATTATTATTATTATTATTATTATTATTATTATTATTATTATTATTATTATTATTATTATTATTATTATTATTATTATTATTATTATTATTATTATTATTATTATTATTATTATTATTATTATTATTATTATTATTATTATTATTATTATTATTATTATTATTATTATTATTATTATTATTATTATTATTATTATTATTATTATTATTATTATTATTATTATTATTATTATTATTATTATTATTATTATTATTATTATTATTATTATTATTATTATTATTATTATTATTATTATTATTATTATTATTATTATTATTATTATTATTATTATTATTATTATTATTATTATTATTATTATTATTATTATTATTATTATTATTATTATTATTATTATTATTATTATTATTATTATTATTATTATTATTATTATTATTATTATTATTATTATTATTATTATTATTATTATTATTATTATTATTATTATTATTATTATTATTATTATTATTATTATTATTATTATTATTATTATTATTATTATTATTATTATTATTATTATTATTATTATTATTATTATTATTATTATTATTATTATTATTATTATTATTATTATTATTATTATTATTATTATTATTATTATTATTATTATTATTATTATTATTATTATTATTATTATTATTATTATTATTATTATTATTATTATTATTATTATTATTATTATTATTATTATTATTATTATTATTATTATTATTATTATTATTATTATTATTATTATTATTATTATTATTATTATTATTATTATTATTATTATTATTATTATTATTATTATTATTATTATTATTATTATTATTATTATTATTATTATTATTATTATTATTATTATTATTATTATTATTATTATTATTATTATTATTATTATTATTATTATTATTATTATTATTATTATTATTATTATTATTATTATTATTATTATTATTATTATTATTATTATTATTATTATTATTATTATTATTATTATTATTATTATTATTATTATTATTATTATTATTATTATTATTATTATTATTATTATTATTATTATTATTATTATTATTATTATTATTATTATTATTATTATTATTATTATTATTATTATTATTATTATTATTATTATTATTATTATTATTATTATTATTATTATTATTATTATTATTATTATTATTATTATTATTATTATTATTATTATTATTATTATTATTATTATTATTATTATTATTATTATTATTATTATTATTATTATTATTATTATTATTATTATTATTATTATTATTATTATTATTATTATTATTATTATTATTATTATTATTATTATTATTATTATTATTATTATTATTATTATTATTATTATTATTATTATTATTATTATTATTATTATTATTATTATTATTATTATTATTATTATTATTATTATTATTATTATTATTATTATTATTATTATTATTATTATTATTATTATTATTATTATTATTATTATTATTATTATTATTATTATTATTATTATTATTATTATTATTATTATTATTATTATTATTATTATTATTATTATTATTATTATTATTATTATTATTATTATTATTATTATTATTATTATTATTATTATTATTATTATTATTATTATTATTATTATTATTATTATTATTATTATTATTATTATTATTATTATTATTATTATTATTATTATTATTATTATTATTATTATTATTATTATTATTATTATTATTATTATTATTATTATTATTATTATTATTATTATTATTATTATTATTATTATTATTATTATTATTATTATTATTATTATTATTATTATTATTATTATTATTATTATTATTATTATTATTATTATTATTATTATTATTATTATTATTATTATTATTATTATTATTATTATTATTATTATTATTATTATTATTATTATTATTATTATTATTATTATTATTATTATTATTATTATTATTATTATTATTATTATTATTATTATTATTATTATTATTATTATTATTATTATTATTATTATTATTATTATTATTATTATTATTATTATTATTATTATTATTATTATTATTATTATTATTATTATTATTATTATTATTATTATTATTATTATTATTATTATTATTATTATTATTATTATTATTATTATTATTATTATTATTATTATTATTATTATTATTATTATTATTATTATTATTATTATTATTATTATTATTATTATTATTATTATTATTATTATTATTATTATTATTATTATTATTATTATTATTATTATTATTATTATTATTATTATTATTATTATTATTATTATTATTATTATTATTATTATTATTATTATTATTATTATTATTATTATTATTATTATTATTATTATTATTATTATTATTATTATTATTATTATTATTATTATTATTATTATTATTATTATTATTATTATTATTATTATTATTATTATTATTATTATTATTATTATTATTATTATTATTATTATTATTATTATTATTATTATTATTATTATTATTATTATTATTATTATTATTATTATTATTATTATTATTATTATTATTATTATTATTATTATTATTATTATTATTATTATTATTATTATTATTATTATTATTATTATTATTATTATTATTATTATTATTATTATTATTATTATTATTATTATTATTATTATTATTATTATTATTATTATTATTATTATTATTATTATTATTATTATTATTATTATTATTATTATTATTATTATTATTATTATTATTATTATTATTATTATTATTATTATTATTATTATTATTATTATTATTATTATTATTATTATTATTATTATTATTATTATTATTATTATTATTATTATTATTATTATTATTATTATTATTATTATTATTATTATTATTATTATTATTATTATTATTATTATTATTATTATTATTATTATTATTATTATTATTATTATTATTATTATTATTATTATTATTATTATTATTATTATTATTATTATTATTATTATTATTATTATTATTATTATTATTATTATTATTATTATTATTATTATTATTATTATTATTATTATTATTATTATTATTATTATTATTATTATTATTATTATTATTATTATTATTATTATTATTATTATTATTATTATTATTATTATTATTATTATTATTATTATTATTATTATTATTATTATTATTATTATTATTATTATTATTATTATTATTATTATTATTATTATTATTATTATTATTATTATTATTATTATTATTATTATTATTATTATTATTATTATTATTATTATTATTATTATTATTATTATTATTATTATTATTATTATTATTATTATTATTATTATTATTATTATTATTATTATTATTATTATTATTATTATTATTATTATTATTATTATTATTATTATTATTATTATTATTATTATTATTATTATTATTATTATTATTATTATTATTATTATTATTATTATTATTATT
The DNA here is from genome assembly GCA_963971475.1 of Chrysops caecutiens. NCBI lineage: Eukaryota > Metazoa > Arthropoda > Insecta > Diptera > Tabanidae > Chrysops > Chrysops caecutiens. The sequence continues at coordinate 26,292 of CAXASF010000799.1, read as the reverse complement.
ATTATTATTATTATTATTATTATTATTATTATTATTATTATTATTATTATTATTATTATTATTATTATTATTATTATTATTATTATTATTATTATTATTATTATTATTATTATTATTATTATTATTATTATTATTATTATTATTATTATTATTAGGTAGAAAGGATCGACCAAGTAGGGCCAGAAGGAGTAACCCCTACCCAAGCTTTCGGTAGAAGCCGCCTGGTGACGCGCACACCGCCACAACAGACTAGCGGAAATAATAATCCGCACTCTCAATTAGCTGATGTAGCAGAAAAAACGCCTACCAGCAAGTTACGACATGATGGATTAGATCACTCTCCGCGACAACAATTGATTTTGAAATATAGAGAGGAAGAGGATGCGGCGTTGGCCAGCTGTCGACGTGCATTAGAAAATATGAAATTGGCAATGAAAAAACAAAAAAATATTTCAAAAACGGTGCAGGATAGCGCCGACGAGCTTGAGGAGCTCTTCGATGTTATCGCAGCATGCAGAAAGACCTGGCGAAATACGGAAGAAGAAGTAAAACGAGCAAAGGAACGCAAGGACGCTGAGAAGGACAATAACCGTACTAGTGGAACCCCTCACATAGCAAAACGAATAGCCTCGAGCCCGATCGAAAAGAAGAACGAAAAAAAGCTGCGGGAAAAAGAACCGGAGACTGAGAACGCTCACACGGCCGAAACAGAAAACTGGAAGGTGTCCAGGAAGAGAAACCGCCCCCGGCCTATTAATGGAAAACAAGGGGGACCAGAAACAGCGACCTCTGCAACATGTGGTGATCAGACGAAGCCCCACGTGACACAGCGAACACTCACAGAGAACAAGACCCCTCAGGAAGTAATATTGATCAGGCCTGCGGAAAACAAATCTTATGCGGACGTTCTGTCCACGATGAAAAAGGAAATCAATCCGGAGGCAACAGAAACGAGGGTACAAACTATACGAAAGACGAAAGCGGGAGACGTGCTGCTGGTCCTAGACAGAATTTCGAAAAACACCAGACAATTCCGGCTCGCCGTAAAAAATGCGATAGGAGAGATCGGCAGAGTGCGAGAGATTGGGACGCGCACTACGCTAGAAATCCGAGACCTCGATGCCTGTGCTGAAAAGGAAGATATAGAGGAAAGCCTTAAAACTTTGCTCAAGCCAGCAGATCCCCCTTGGAAAGTAACAATCCTAGGCCCGAACACAAGAGGGCAGAAGATGGCTCTCCTAGAATTAGATAACCAGGACGCGGAAAAACTTCTCGAAGTATCGAAGATCAAAGTTGGATGGGTCGTTTGCCGTATCCGCAAGAGGAATACGATCATCCGCTGCTTCAGGTGCCTGGGTTACGGACATATATCTCGCCAATGTAACGGTCCAGATAGGAGTACAACATGCTATAAATGTGGGGATAATAACCACATCGCGCGCATTTGCACAAACGAGGTAAGAAAATGCGTCCTGTGCGCAGACCTCATGGTAGAGGAAAAACTTCTGCTACACACGGCGGGCTCGGCAGGCTGCAAAGCGTATCGAATTGCACTCGAGAACAATATGCAAAAACGGAAATGATCAGGATCCTACAGGGAAATCTTAACAGGAGCCGAACTGCTGACCAACTTCTCAACCAACTTGTGATAGAACATCAAACAACAGTAGCCGTCATCAGCGAGCAGTACGCGAATCGACGCACCCAAGGATGGTACACAGACACGAGCAACACAGCAGCCATCTGGGTCAAGGACACGCCGAAACTACCAGTAATGGAGTATGGATGTAAAGACAGTTTCGTCTGGATAAAAAGCACAAAATATACCATATTCAGCTGTTATTTAACCCCAAACGAGAGCATAACACAATTTCGTTCAAAAATCGACGACCTAGAGGACACCATCAGGGAAATGAATGGTAACATCATAATCGCGGGTGATTTTAATGCTAAAGCACCAGCTTGGGGCATGACTGAAACTGACAGCAGAGGGAAATACATCCTTGCTATGGCTGCCAGACTGGGCCTAACAGTACAAAACATAGGTAGTACCTCCACATTTAGGCGACCGGGATATAAAGAAACGATCCCAGACATAACCTTAGTATCGGAATGTGCCGCGCCATCAATGCACAAATGGTGTGTTATTGAGGATTACACTGGCAGTGATCATCAGTATATATCAATGGTACTAGGGAACGAAAGAGAGCCGAACCAATTAGCGGCGCACAAGCACCACCGTAAGGAGTGGAATGTCAGGAAATTAAACATAGCTAGATTGACAGCCCATATCACCAGAGGCGCTGCGAGTATTACACGGGATCACGCCTATCATGCCTATGACGCCAGGAATAAAGTCGAAGTCACAATGCGCTTATTAAACGATGCCTGTGATGCTGCCATGCCTCGGAGGATTGCCCCGCGAAACGGCAAAAAGGCGGTCTATTGGTGGAACAACGAAATAGCAAGCTTACGGAAGGACTGCTTGAGAAAAAGACGACTTGCCCAAAGGGCCAGGCTAAAGCCGGAAGTAGCTACCCTGTCGGCTGAATACAAGGAGGCAAAGAAAGAATTAAGACGGTCCATAAAGCAAAGCAGGATTGCCTGCTGGAACAACCTTATTAAAGAAGCAGACGCGGATCCATGGGGTCTAGGATACCGGATAGTAATGAAGAAACTCACGACTAGACTTCCCTGTGCAACCCAAGATGCTAGAACCATGACCAGAATAGTTGACGCCTTATTCCCAACCCACCCTCCAAGACCGGTGGACCCACAAGATGAAATACCCGCCAATCTAATACCGCTTTTCAGCGTCGAGGAACTTCAGATCGCTGCCAGCTCGCTTCAGCCAGGGAAAGCTCCAGGACCTGATGGAATCCCCGCAGAGGTGCTCAAAATCGCAGCTTCTCAATGCCCAGGTCTCCTACTAAATATGTACAACTCGTGCCTCAAAGAGGGAGTATTTGACGAAAGATGGAAGATGCAGAGACTCATGCTTATCGACAAAGGTAAAGGACAAGCCGGCACTCCATCCAATTACCGACCACTATGCATGCTGGACACAGCCGGGAAACTGCTGGAAAAGCTTCTTAAAGCGAGACTGTTAAAGGCAATAGAAGCAAAAGGTGACTTATCAACCAAACAATTTGGTTTCAGAAAGGGTCGATCTATAATAGACGCAGTTGATTCTGTCCTACGAATAGTAGAAGAGACCAAGTGTGGAAACCACCACTCTCGAAAGATTGCCTTAGTGGCCACCCTAGACGTATGTAACGCCTTCAATTCAGTTAGATGGATCGATATTCTAACAGAACTGAAGTCAACCTTCAGTATACCAGCCTATCTACAAAGGATGCTACAAAATTATTTAAAAGACCGAGTTCTCTTATACAACACGACAGAAGGACCACGACGCCGCGAACTAACCGCTGGAGCAGCCCAAGGATCCATATTGGGACCGGACCTCTGGAATGTCGCCTACGACGGAATCCTCAGAATGGGACTCCCTGCCGATACCCACTTAATCGGTTATGCCGACGATATAGTTGGGATTGTAGCAGCTCGAACCACGGAGCAGGCCCAGTGGAAACTCAACCAGCTAATGAGACGGGTGATGGAATGGATGAGCAACCATGGACTCAAGCTAGCCACACACAAAACGGAGCTCATAATGCTTACCGGGAAAAGAATACCAACTATCCTCCCAATGCAAATTAATAATGAGTCAATGGAGACCAAACCTACAGTGAAATATCTTGGGATTACCCTTGACACTAAGCTCTATTTTGGAAAACATATAAAGAGTGCGGCAGAGAAAGCCACCAAAGTCACCGAAATGATAAGCCGACTAATGGGTAACATAAGAGGTCCACGACAGAACCAGCGGCGACTCCTCATGAATGTAGCACAATCCATACTGCTGTTTGGAGCGGAAATATGGGCTGAAGCTCTTAACAAAGAGTGCTACAGACGATACTACGCCGCCACTCAAAAGAGAGGAGCCATGAGAATAGCTAGTTCGTACAGAACAGTTTCAGAACCAGCAGTGTTGGTGGTCGCAGGTGTTGTACCAATTCATCTGCTCGCGAGGGAGAGACAACTTATCTATGGTACCATGCCGGAGCAGAGAACCAAAAATCTACGCATTGCGACTAGGCACGACACTTTGAGCAAATGGCAGGAAAGTTGGGAACAGGAAAGGAGAGGCCGATGGACAGCTAGACTGATCCCCCGACTCGAGCCATGGATCAACCGGAAACACGGAGAAGTGTCTTATTACCTGACACAATTCTTGACGGGCCATGGGTACTTCCAGAAGTACCTCAACCGAATGGGAAAAGTAGAGTCCCCAGGATGCACCTACTGCCCTCAAGTAGAAGATGACGCGGAGCACACTTTCTTTACGTGTGACCGATGGAGCGCGCAAAGGGCCAAACTGAAGAAAGATCTTGGAAGCATAAGCCCCGACAACATAATCGGACTTATGCTGGAGAATGAAGTCCGTTGGCAAAAGGTGGCAGCTTTCGCAAGGGAAATTCTGACGACGAAAAAAAGAGAAGAAAATTAAACGGACGAGACCCTCTAAATGGGCAACGACAGACACCATCCTGAAGTAATGTGCAAACGGTTCCAGGATGGGCCTATGTCTAGATTGGGTTTTTGTGTTTTTAGTGGGTATGCTATTAGTATAGAGACTCCCACACTACTCAGGAGCAGACATGCTGCTGAGTGTCCATAAAGGATTTTTCACAACCCCAAAAAAAAAAAAAAAAAAAAAAAAAAAAAAAAAAAAAAAAATTATTATTATTATTATTATTATTATTATTATTATTATTATTATTATTATTATTATTATTATTATTATTATTATTATTATTATTATTATTATTATTATTATTATTATTATTATTATTATTATTATTATTATTATTATTATTATTATTATTATTATTATTATTATTATTATTATTATTATTATTGTTATTATTATTATTATTATTATTATTATTATTATTATTATTATTATTATTATTATCATTATTATTATTATTATTATTATTATTATTATTATTATTATTATTATTATTATTATTATTATTATTATTATTATTATTATTATTATTATTATTATTATTATTATTATTATTATTATTATTATTATTATTATTATTATTATTATTATTATTATTATTATTATTATTATTATTATTATTATTATTATTATTATTATTATTATTATTATTATTATTATTATTATTATTATTATTATTATTATTATTATTATTATTATTATTATTATTATTATTATTATTATTATTATTATTATTATTATTATTATTATTATTATTATTATTATTATTATTATTATTATTATTATTATTATTATTATTATTATTATTATTATTATTATTATTATTATTATTATTATTATTATTATTATTATTATTATTATTATTATTATTATTATTATTATTATTATTATTATTATTATTATTATTATTATTATTATTATTATTATTATTATTATTATTATTATTATTATTATTATTATTATTATTATTATTATTATTATTATTATTATTATTATTATTATTATTATTATTATTATTATTATTATTATTATTATTATTATTATTATTATTATTATTATTATTATTATTATTATTATTATTATTATTATTATTATTATTATTATTATTATTATTATTATTATTATTATTATTATTATTATTATTATTATTATTATTATTATTATTATTATTATTATTATTATTATTATTATTATTATTATTATTATTATTATTATTATTATTATTATTATTATTATTATTATTATTATTATTATTATTATTATTATTATTATTATTATTATTATTATTATTATTATTATTATTATTATTATTATTATTATTATTATTATTATTATTATTATTATTATTATTATTATTATTATTATTATTATTATTATTATTATTATTATTATTATTATTATTATTATTATTATTATTATTATTATTATTATTATTATTATTATTATTATTATTATTATTATTATTATTATTATTATTATTATTATTATTATTATTATTATTATTATTATTATTATTATTATTATTATTATTATTATTATTATTATTATTATTATTATTATTATTATTATTATTATTATTATTATTATTATTATTATTATTATTATTATTATTATTATTATTATTATTATTATTATTATTATTATTATTATTATTATTATTATTATTATTATTATTATTATTATTATTATTATTATTATTATTATTATTATTATTATTATTATTATTATTATTATTATTATTATTATTATTATTATTATTATTATTATTATTATTATTATTATTATTATTATTATTATTATTATTATTATTATTATTATTATTATTATTATTATTATTATTATTATTATTATTATTATTATTATTATTATTATTATTATTATTATTATTATTATTATTATTATTATTATTATTATTATTATTATTATTATTATTATTATTATTATTATTATTATTATTATTATTATTATTATTATTATTATTATTATTATTATTATTATTATTATTATTATTATTATTATTATTATTATTATTATTATTATTATTATTATTATTATTATTATTATTATTATTATTATTATTATTATTATTATTATTATTATTATTATTATTATTATTATTATTATTATTATTATTATTATTATTATTATTAGTCGAAAAATGACAATAACATGGAAAGATTCCTTATTTCTAGATAAAAATCAAGTTAAAGACTAATATTATTTTAATTATAACAAATTTAATTGTATACAGCCCACTTAAATAGTACATTTTATATCATTTTCAAACTTATCTATATATATTTGGCGAACTAATAAGTCTTTTAAAATCATTTTTGGATAATTATACTTAATCTACAAACAAGAAGAGGACTTAATGTGCGAAGGAAATTTATCTGGAATGCTGTGTATGAAAACCGATCTATTGAAGCTCTGTAAGAACATTAATATGAGATTGAATAATTTTTTCAGATATCTATATTACCTTGCAGCATTTCGTATCACAGCCAAAAAACCAATTGGATTCCCTTATGATGTGTCAATTGTATCCAGCAGAATTGTACCCATTGGCGATCATAATCGAACCTCCTGCCATGGCATGCGCTAACTTTAAATTCTGCAGCATTTTCTACATTGCTGTTCGGGAGCATTACAAATCTTAGAACACATTCTGTAGTTAACAAGTTTAAGGGTTTCTAATAATGCAACTGCAGTTTCTGTGGTCATACACCCTGCACTGCACACAGCGCAAAATAACCGTACTAATTGTTGAATAGTGGACATAAAAACCAAATTTACATTCTCCTAAAAATTTAAATAGAGAAAAGTAAACGCGTAACTTTTTATTTATTAATCTTGAATAATAGATTTAATCATAAATTTAAAATAATAATATTAATAAATCAATCAGCACATTCCAATATGTTTATAGTTCAAATTCCACTTTAATCAAAAACCTAGATACCAAATTATATTGAAGTTTTTCCTTAAAATATTTACTGAAACATCTTCTAAGATATAATTTTTAGGATACTTATCTTATAAAATACGTTCCTAGATAATTTTACTTTAAAAAAGGTTCATAATACAACACTAAATACAGTTTTAAGAAGTTTTCTAGTTTCATTGTATAAAATACTAAGGGTATTCATTTCACTTCGTAAACTCTTCGTATATTTCGTAAACGTCGTATTTCGTAAAGTTTACGAAATTTCGTATTTTTCCCCATACAAATTAGAATACGAAATTTCGTAAATTTAACGACGGTAAAAAGTGTCGTATTTGGCGTATTTCGTATTTCGTATTCGCTGTCAGATGTCAGTTTGTGAATAGATTCTTAATTTTATTTAAATATATTTTTGTAGTAATTAAGTTAATTATATTAAAAATACATAATGAAAAATTATAAGTTAAAACTAGATGATTTTACTTATTTGATCCAAAATTAATAGCTCGCAAACAGCTTTGTCGTGTAAGAATTTTAAAATTTTCTGCTTTTTTTAAATTTTCTGCGTTTTGGGCATTGTGTTAATTCAAAAAGTTAATAAAATAAAACATTTTAATTTTGAAATGACAAATGACATAAAATATGACAGATATTTACAAAGTTTACGAAAAAAAACAGATTGGGGTGTTCACATCAATTGCGTTTACGACATTTACGATTTACGACGTTTACGAACTTACGAAGTGAAAGATTACCCCTATAATAACACAACATATAATACAACTTTTTAACATTTATGAATTCGAAAAATATAAACCGATTTGTAGGGATGGATGGCATCCCTAAAATCGGCAATCATTATCCCCAACACTGGCACACCCACTTTGGAAATTATAAATATTGCATGAAAATAGTGTCACTGCACCATTATTTGAGCCATCATGTAAGCATATCTGTGTTTTGTTATTTTGAAGTTATTTTGTGAATATTGAGTGTTGTGTTTTTTTTAATGTTGCTTTGAATAAATATATTGTATCTCATAATAATATATTCAAATAGACTGATTAACTATCATCTAATAAACACAATTCTCTAAAGCAGGGGTTCCCAATCTTCTTCAGCCCGCGGCGCACTTACAAGTCTAGTACATTGTCACGGCGCCCTACCCTAGCTAGCTATTTGAAGATATAGATACAGACGAAACACCAAGGTACCTAAAATCATAGGAGTTAGGTAGATAGGCACAAAAAATAAAACATCTGCAATATGAAACTCATTTTTTTATTATATTCATACAGTAAAAATTCAGAATTGAAACAGAAAACAACTAGAGAGGCTTAAAAAAACAAAAATAAATTACAAAAGCTACTCATTCTAATCAATGTGACGGGTGAGCTTGGTGATCTCCGCACAGTTTTTCGTAGCGGGGAATAAGACTTGAGACTGCTACTCTCATTTCTTGCTCCACATTGATCCTTGAGCGATATTTGTTCTTGATTGCAGCTACAGCTGAAAATCCAACTTCACATAAATATGATGTTGCAAACGGAATGAAAATTCTTAAAGCTTTTGAAGTGAGATTTGGATATTCATTTTGAACATTCATTTTGGTGAATCTAGTTTTAAGGCTGCTGTCGCAAGAGAGTTCTATGAGACTCTCTTCCTCTTGTGATGTAAATTCTGGCGGGGCTTGTGCATGGAAAGGATCTTGGATCCACGCAAATTTTTCGACATTATCATCTGCAAAGTATTTCGAAAACCATTCGATAAGCTTCGAAAGGTGTTCCTTGAAAAGGTCCATCAGGTCTTGTGAAACAACCAGTCCATTAGATGCCGCATATTTATACAATTGCGGGAAGCAATCGTGACCGACACTTTCATTCATTTTTTTTATCCACAACTGCAGTTTCTTTCTAAACGAGGCAATCTTCTCCAATAGTTTTAGAATGTGCGTGTTGTTGCCTTGCAAAGACAGATTCAATTTATTTAGTTTATCAAATATATCGCACAAATACGCTAGTTTTAAAAAATCTGGTTCAGCAAAGTATCTGGCGTGCTCATGACTTTCTTGTTGTAAAAAAGTGCGAATTTCTTCGTGTAATTCGAACACACGAAATAGGACATTTCCACGTGAAAGCCATCGTGAATTACAGTAATAAAGCAGGGCCGTATGTTCCGCTCCCATATCTATGCATAGTTTTTTTAAAAAGTCTGGCCTTTAGCGGCCTAGTTTTTATGTAGTTAACTGCACCAATGACACATTCTAGTACTTGGTTCAATTCAGAGCTCATTGACTTTGATGCAAAAGCTTCCCTATGGATGATGCAATGGGTTCACATAGCATTCGGTGCTTTTTTACGAATAAGCGCTTGCATTCCTCCATACCTGCCAGACATGGATCGAGCACCATCAGAACACACACCGATACACTTTTCCCAATCCAAACCATTTTCTGCAATGAACTTTTCAAGAACTTCAAACAAGTCTTGGGCTTTCGTACTTTCAGTAATGCTTTTGCAGAATAAAAGTTCTTCGACAATGATATTATCAGCCAGGAAGCGTACGTAACAAATACGATGTGCATCATTATTACTGTCAGTACCCTCATCAAGTTGCAAACCAAAATCCTTGCCTTTCATTTTTTCTATTAATTGGTAATTGAGATCCTCAGCTATGTCATGGATTCTTCGACTGATAGTGTTGTTAGATAAGGGTACCTTGGAAATTAATTGTCCTGCCGATTCTCCCACCATAATATTCACCATATCGAGAGCAGCCGGTAGAATAAGCTCTTCTGCGATAGTATGAGGTTTTTTGCATTTTTCCACCATGTATGCTACCTTGAATGATGCCAACAGTGAGTTACTCTGTACTGACGTTTGCTGAGTGAACACATTTTTTGTTTTTATTAAATTTTGTAATTTCCGGTTAAAAAAATCACGCAATTTTTTAGCCGTAGTTGGACGAATTGTCTCAAGATGTCGCTTTAACTTACTCGGAAGCATACTTTCGGATGACAGTATTTTTAAACAAAGCCCACATTACGGTTTTTCTTCATTGTTTATTTCTACTGAAGTAAAACCAAAGTCCCAATAGCTATCATCGTACTTCCGGTACTTTCGCCACCACTAGTTGATGCTATTTGATTTTTTAAAACACTGTCCATTTTTCAAATAGTTAACAATCTGATCTGTTCGAAAGAATTTAACTGAATGAAAATTTATACGATCCAAATATTCGAATCGGTCAGTAACAACAAAGAATGGATATAATATCCTCTAGAGCCGAGGTCATAAATAATTTTTATCGACTCCAGACGATATTTGTCTGAGCTGATAAGAGCTTTAATGTTGCGAAAATGGTGCGCACCAAGAAAATATTGTTGCAAGTTGAACTAAAATATTGTTACTTTACAGATACTTGCAAATACTTATAGTTTCGAATAATGACAGAGGATCGTCTCACGGCGCCCCTCTTTACTTTCCACGACGCACCAGGGCGCCGCGGCGCATACTTTGGGAACCCCTGCTCTAAAGTAAAAAAAATTATGTTTTGGCGCCAATTGCATCGCAATTTTCATTTTTTAAGAAATTTAATACTTTTAGGATAACAAAGCTTCGTCTGGAATTGGAATTAAAAAAGGAATTTTGGTGAGTAATTTCTATAGTATTTTTTATATGTTTTGACAAATGTAGAGGTCAACAAACCATAAAAACTTGACCTCGAAATCACATGCGAACGACCTTACCTGCAATTAATTGTCGCGTAGAACTGACGTATTAAATTTCATTTTTTACTTTTCGCGTGAAAATTTTTATGCAAAATTTCATTTTTCGATTCACACGTAAAGCACGAGTCAGTTTACAATTTCACCTTTATAGTTCAATTTTTCATATGTAATTAAAAATAGCATTAAGTATCTGAAATCGATGTGAGGATAATATGCTTAGATTGCATTATTTTTCATTATAAAAACTGAGAAAATCAATGAAATAAATCAGTATCTTTCAACACCTGAAAGTAATCACACCTTATTTCAAGACGGCAAATCTAACGGCATCCTGCCTCGCCTTAATGAAAAGATACCCTACACATCATTCCAAAACGGCGAATTGAGACGGCTTGTGCCTCGCCTTTATCCACCTCTCTTCCAACTTTCATTACATGGCGATCCTGCCCGTGAGGGACTAAGAAGACATAGGTGTATCAAGAGACAAATTTTACAAACAACAAATTTTCCGAGACAAACTTTTTCGGAGTTACTTTCAACAAAACTACTAGTTTATAAATGGAGGAAGAATACGTTCCTCACACAAACGAAGAAACACAATCAGCACCTCCATACTTCCCAAAAAGTATCAAAAAGAAAATTACAATTGACGAATATTTCCAACGGAAAAGAGAGGAACTCCAGGATAAACTACAAGAAGACCCGACGGCCGGACCACGACCTAGGAACTTCCACCACGCTGAAGAAGAGAAACAAATACCAACACCCAACACCACCCCCAGCGAAACAAGACAACAACGAAAAAGAGGCGGTAAACTTGTAAAGCAGAGACGGGAACTAGCAGCACTCTACGCCCTAGTAAGGGACGACAACACAAGATTAACTTGGGACCAAAGCACCAAAATATACGAGAGGATTGACAAACTCCATCTGGATCAGACAAGGAAGTTCCATAAACACAAAAACCCCAACTATGGGAACTACAGAGTCTAAAGAACAAATTAACATCAATGAAAATCTCAACAACAGCGCCAAGAATGAACAACTTAGCTTAGGAAACCTAATTTTAATTATAATAGCGACTTCAATCATTTTAACAGGAATAACTATATACACATTAAAATCTTTAAATAATTATATGAAAAAGTATGTTAACAAAAAAATCAATAGGGCACAATGCACATCAGTTTGACAAAATAAAAATAATAATTAACTTTCAACTGTTAGAAAGATATGGAAGAAATACTATATTCCCTAAAAAGAATTTTGGACAATGCAAAAAAATCAATAACTAAACCATATAAACAGGAAACCATTACATCTAAGCTTGAAGATCTAGAATACTTAAGGCAAAGACTCAATCTATTCTTAAAAAACAATGAAAATAAAGACTTCTCAACAGAAACACAACAATTTGAAAAAGATTTCAAACAAGCAACAGAAATATTGATTCATATGCAAGAAGGAAACGAACAAAAAAACAAGAACGAAATAGACAACCAAAATCAAACAACCAATATGGCTTCTTTCAATATTGAATCTGCATCCAAGACCATACCCATATTCACCGGGAATTATAAAGAGCTACCAGGCTTCTTAAAAATAACTGAAATAATATATAATACCCTCACCAATAATGATAAGAAAAAGTTAATCGAATTTGTCTGTTTTCTCAAATTAAACGCGAATGTGCGAACATCCATTGCCTCTATTTCCACAATAAGTACCTTCGAAGAATTAAAAACAAAACTGCAAGAAAGATACAAGGGTCCATTATCAGCTCCACAAATACATACCCAATTATCAAATTTAAAACAAAACAAACTACCAATATTAAAATATAAAGAACAATTATTAAACCTCATAGGAGAAATTAAATTCTCTACAGACAATAAATTTAACACAAGATCAAGCAAATGCCATAATAAAAATTAACAACGAATACGCGTTAACTGTATTCAAGAATGGACTAAATGAACAGTATAAAGCGACTGTCTTTGCCGCCCAGCCAAAAGAATTGGCCACAGCTATTAACTTATGTCTTGAGATAGAACAGTCGAACCATACGACAACAACGAACCAAATGTTTACCTTAAGACAAAAAGGTGACAACAATCACAACTACAACAGAAACAATAACAACAACTACAAGAGAAACTACAACAACAACAACAGAAGCCATAACAACAACAACTACAACAGAAACCATAACAACAACAACAACTACAACAGAAACTATAACAACAACTACAACAGAAACTATAATAACAATAACAATAACTACAATGGATACCAAAACAACCACAACAGGAACAACAACAACTACAACAAGAACAACAACAGAAGAACAAACAACACACAACATCAAAACAGACAAATACACTATATCCACCAAGGCAACCAGGGAAACGACTAAGGCCCGGAGATGGCCGAAATTTCTCCGGGGGAAGAATAAAAATTTTCAGAATATCCTCAAACCTTGCAAACTATATAACAACACATTCGGATAATGCATCAGCACCTCTTCAGTTCCTAATAGACACAGGAGCCGACATTTCCATCTGTAAGCCCAACAAACTACTACCCGAAACAACATACTCCACTTCGAATACATGCAAACTTACAGGGATCACCAACGAGGAAATTGAATCACTAGGAACCATCAACCTTCTTTTAGAATTCTTAGAGAAACCCGCAAAACAATTTCCATATAGTAGATAACAACTTTCCAATACAGACAGACGGCATTCTAGGCAGAGACTTTCTCACAAGATACTTCTGCAAAATAGACTATGTAACCCTCACTCTCACACTAAACATAAATGAAACCGACGTTGTAATACCCATACAAACACAACCACTCAAAATAAATTACATCAATATCCCAGCAAGATCCGAGATAATCTGTCCAATCGAATTAAAACTACAGGAAGATAGCGTAATCCTCAGCAAAGAGCTACAACCCGGCGTTTTTCTAAGTAATACTTTAGCCCCCTCGAATGGCACTTGCCACATAAAACTTCTGAATACAAACGAAAGAGAAGTAAAGATGTCCAACTTGACAATAGAAACGGAGCCCCTCTCTGACTACAACATTTTAAAAAATAGTTCAAAAAGGCATTGTGACGATAATAACCGCTTCAAGAAACTCCTCAATGAACTAAATATATCATCTACAGAACAGAATGCATTAAATTCACTCCATAAAATATTCCATGAATTCCAAGATGTCTTCCACCTAGAAGGAGACACACTTTCAGTATATAATTTCTATACCCAAGAGATAAATGTAACAGATCATACTCCAGTATACATCAAAAACTACAGGTTACCCAACTCCCATTTCCAAGAAATTAACAAACAAGTTGAAAAACTACTAGAGGAAGATATCATAGAACCCTCCACAAGCCCCTACAACGCACCATTGCTCATTGTCCCAAAGAAAGCCAACGAAGACTCGTTGAAATGGAGACTAGTCGTTGACTTTCGACAACTAAATAAAAAGGTTGTCAATGATAAATTCCCTTTGACACGTCTTGAAGATATTCTTGATAAATTAGGCAGAGCTAAATATTTCTCAACGCTCGACATGACAAGCTCTTTCCATCAAATAGACCTAGAAAAGAATTCACGTCCCTATACCGCATTTTCAACTTCAAACGGTCATTATCAATTCAAACGACTTCCTTTCGGATTAAAAATATCATCCAACAGTTTTCAACGGATGCTCACAATAGCACTAAGCGGATTAGATTCAAAAGCCTTCCTATACGTCGACGATATAATTGTTTTCGGATGTAGCCTCAAACACCACAACGAAAATTTAACCAATGTCCTGAAACGCCTCAAGAAATATAACCTAAAATTAAACCCCAGCAAATGTAATTTCTTAAAATCAGAGGTAATTTACCTTGGACATCTAGTAACAAGCGAAGACATCTAGTAACAAGTGACGCCTCCGACCATGCCTTAGGAGCGGTCCTTTCACAAGGTGACATAGGCCAAGATCTACCAATATCATACGCCAGTAGATCACCTAACAAACACGAAATTAGCAAACCCGTCATCGAGAAGGAACTACTAGCAATTCATTGGGGTATCAATTTCTTCAAACCCTACCTATTTGGCAATAAATTTATAGTAGTCACGGACCATAGACCCTTAGTCTCGTTATTTTCACACAAAAACCCATCATCTAAACTAACAAGAATACGCCTGGATTTATGTGACTTTGATTTCGAAATTATCTACAAACAGGGTAAAATGAACACAAATGCTGATGCCTTATCCCGAATAAAAATTGACTCAGATTTACTTAAAAGTATGATACCAACAACAAATGACCAATCCTGCCATAAATCTTTAGTGTTAACTAGAGCCATGAAAAATAAAATCAATAACAGTAACATCAACAAAGAAACTGCCAAACCCTTAGAGCCTGATCAACTCTTCATATGGGATTGCACTTCTCTATCAGACATCAAAAATGTAAGAAAACTTAATTTCAACATAATGAGCGAATATAAACAAAATGCATGCAAAAATAAAATAGATATCGATATAAATACAGAAGAAGTACTAGTACGATGCAGTGATAATCCAGTCAACCTAGAATTGATCCTGGAGAAGCTGTCATCAAAATTAAAGAAAGCAAACATAAAAGAATTAGCACTAAATATAGAAAATGAAATATTTGAACATGTTCAGAAAGAAGAATTTAAAGAAGCTTATAACACGTTGCAACGTAAAAAGGATAAAAATGAATCAATAAAAATATTAATATACAAAAAAGCCCAAAAAATTTTTGACATAGCAACACAAAAGAAACTTATAGAAGAATTTCACAATTCACCACATGGCGGTAATTTTGGGATCAGAAAAACACTTTTAAAATTAAAACAAAAATACATTTGGAAGAACATGAATAAAATGGTAAAGAAATTTGTCCTAAACTGTACCAAATGTTGTCTAAACAAACAATACAAACACACAAAAGACGAAATGACCATAACCGACACCCCAGGTACGAGTTTTGAGACAATCTCAATAGACACAGTAGGCCCCTTAAGGGTATCTAATAACTACCGATATATACTGACAATACAGTGCGAGCTCAGTAAATTCGTCACAGCCTATCCAATGGAAGCAAAGGATGCAAAAACGGTAGCAACCACGCTAGTTGAACAATTCATTCTGAAATACGGACATTTCAAAATACTAAAATCTGACAGAGGCACTGAGTTCAAAAACAAATTAATGAAACACATTTGCGATCTACTCCAAATAAAACAAATTTTTTCAACCCCATACCACCACGAAACACTAGGCTCTATCGAAAGAAACCATAGAGTTCTGAATGAATTCCTTCTTGCATACACGAATGAATATGATTGGGATAAATGGATTCCTTATTTCACTTTTGCACGATATAACACGACACCACATGTCGAGACTCAATACAGCCCATACGAATTAGTGTTTGGAAAACTTCCATACCTTCCAAATGACTTAGTCAATACAACAAGTACAATATACAATTTAGACAATTACGTTAACGAATTAAAACATAGACTAAATCTAGCACTCAGTAAAGCTGGGGAATATCTAAGTATAGCTAAACTAAGAAACAAAAAAAATTATGATATAAAAACGAACGTAAGTAATCTTAGCGTAGGAGATTATGTTTTAGTCAGGAATATAGATAAAAGGAAATGTCAAAGTCCTTACCATGGACCATACAAGATAATAGAAAAACTAGCTAATAACTCAACTTTAGAAGTAAGAAACAAGAAAAAAATGTACCACAATAACCTATTAAAAAGATTCACTGGTGGTATACCAGCAAAGGGTACCCCTTTTCTAAAGGGAGAGGGTGTAGAGGTCAACATACCATAAAAACTTGACCTCGAAATCACATGCGAACGACCTTACCTGCAATTAATTGTCGCGTAGAACTGACGTATTAAATTTCATTTTTTACTTTTCGCGTGAAAATTTTTATGCAAAATTTCATTTTTCGATTCACACGTAAAGCACGAGTCAGTTTACAATTTCACCTTTATAGTTCAATTTTTCATATGTAATTAAAAATAGCATTAAGTATCTGAAATCGATGTGAGGATAATATGCTTAGATTGCATTATTTTTCATTATAAAAACTGAGAAAATCAATGAAATAAATCAGTATCTTTCAACACCTGAAAGTAATCACACCTTATTTCAAGACGGCGAATCTAACGGCATCCTGCCTCGCCTTAATGAAAAGATACCCTACACATCATTCCAAAACGGCGAATTGAGACGGCTTGTGCCTCGCCTTTATCCACCTCTCTTCCAACTTTCATTACACAAATGTTAACAATTTCAGGCAAGAAAACAAATACATCAGAAGTTATCAACCAAAGGAAATTTCGGTGAGTGCTATTTCAAATGTTTCGTTCTATGTTTTGACAAATATTCATAATTTTAGGCAACAACTACATCAGGAAATATTAACCAAAGAAAATTTTGAAATATAATTTCAAATATATTTTTGCATAGTAATACATTGAAATATTTATACCTTAAATTTAATCAAAATATAGTATTAAGACTGCAATGTTTACTTATTTCGGGGAGAGTAAAATTTAACGGATTGTTTATTAATAATTATTTTATTACATATTTGGATTTATTACACATACATTATAGGATGCACACTATTCTGTGCATTTTGTAGTGAGGAAGTTTTTTGTGAAATGATTTGGTATCAAAATTTTGCCCTAATTCAAATTTCTTAGGTTCTCTGTTTGAAAATGTGTTTGATTCTTCTTACTTCTAATTCTAATGCTTGAAATTGCAGAGCAAAAAAAAGCTTATTAACAAAAAATCCGTTTAACTGTTCCCTCAACCTGATTTATTTTTAGCAGAAATAAATTTTTTCAATCTTTTGTTTTACAGATTCTTTTCGGATTAGCATCATTACAAATTATGTCATCAAAACGTTTACATCCATTTCTTCATCCTTTGCTGGTCGACATTGACATCTATTCAATGCAAAATGTTTTTGACAAAAATGAAGTGGCAATCAAATTTTTAGAGGAATTGAGGGGTATTCCTTCGATAATATCAAGACCACCTCAATGCTGTTCCTTAGAAATGCGGGTGGAGCTAAGAAAAAGTTACAAATTGGGATGGTTTTGGCGGTGCTCATCTAATGGGACAAAAAAATGTGGTGCCATAGCATGTAGGAAGAATATCAATCCAACAAAAGGAACCTTCTTTGACGGCGCTTTCATGCAACAGGAGATGTGTGAAATTGTCGGAATAATCGCATGCTTCATTTTTAAGCAAAGTGTGATACAAACACATAACTTCATTCAAGGCTGGAGACGACGTCGATATACAAATTCAAATAAAAAATTTAGTAATTCAACTATTGTTGAATATTTTAAACATTTACGAGCGGTAGTCCAGGTATTGACATCTAACGAGGATATTAAATTGGGTGGTCAAAATAAGACCATTCAATTAGATGAGACCTTTCTGACCAGAATATATAATCGTGGAAGGATTACCGGCCAGATGAAAACAACGATACTAGGGACTCACGGTAAAGAAGATAAGGAAACTCTCTTCTTTCAAGTGGACTCGAAGAAAAAATTAAGCATTTGGCCATTAGTATCAAAATATGCCGACAAAGATACATCAGAGGTATGCACCACAATATTGAAAAAAATTTCTCAGAACATGCTGTCCATTTGCAGACGAATCATTCTATAGGACAGTATGTTGACAAATCAGATCCTCGAAATACCATAAACCACCTGGAAAACCAAAATCGGTAGTTAAAAAATGCGATCAAGTGCGGCAAGTCTCCAGAATTGATTGATGAGTACATCTCTCTCCACTTTTATAGACAGTATTTTTTGGAAAAAGAGTACCCAAAAGATGAGCCATCTCAATTAATGAGGTTTTTTGAAGATATAAAAAAGTTTATCCACCATTTGTTGACGGCAAAAGGGAGGAAGCCCTAATACATCGTTTGGAAGAAAAACATAGTGTGAGCTCGGAAGGCTTAGACGAAATTTTGCCACCTTCCAAACAACGGAAAAAACTTTTATAAAATTAAAAATTTTATTATAATTATTCCCGTTTCAGGTAAAGTAAAGGTTTCGAGTATTAAATTTTTCACCACCATTTTGCCGGTAACTCTTGTTTTCAATCACAGGAGGAAACTCCTGAAAATGTCACGAATATTTACTTTACTGGTTTATTCTTTTGCTTTTTCGTTTCAGGTCACCTTGTCATCACTTCACTGGATTTCTGGATATGAGAGGAGGATGTGAAAATATTAATTCTTGGCTAGGTAAAAAATGTTAAATCAAACTCTTTTCTACATAAACGTTTCGGATTTGATTTATTCTGTTGGAATTATCTTAACCATCATGAAGGCGTAGGCACACCATTAGAATTCAGTTAGGAAATGGAAGTGGAAACCATGAAAACCAATAATGAAATTTAGGACACCAACGAATTATCAGCAACATCTTTCACTAAAAGTAAATAACGTAAATGTAAATAACGTAGTAAAAACGTATCTAACGTATATTCACCTTTTATTTAATACACCTATTGCTCTGGAATCACATCATATTGCTTTGCATCATTAATTACTGAAAGCTTTATGATGAACTAAGTAACATATGCAGAAACAAAACACGAAACAGAAATACAAATATTCTAGTAATAGTTACTAGAAAACTTCTTAAAACTGTATTTAGTGTGATATTATTAACCTTTTGTAAAGTAAAGTTATCTAGGAACGTATTTTATAATAAGTATTCTGAAAATTACATCTTGGAAGATGTTTCAGTAAATATTTTAAGGAAAAACTTCAATATAATTTGGTATCTAGGTTTTCGATTAAAGTGGAATTTGAACTATAAGCACATTGGAATGTGCTGATTAATTTATTATATTATTATTTTAAATTTATGATTAAATCTATTATTCAAGATTAATAAATAAAAAGTTTCCAAATGTGTGCAATAATTTTTGGAGAAATTCATAATTTGTCGAAG
Source organism: Chrysops caecutiens (assembly GCA_963971475.1). Taxonomy (NCBI): domain Eukaryota; kingdom Metazoa; phylum Arthropoda; class Insecta; order Diptera; family Tabanidae; genus Chrysops; species Chrysops caecutiens. Next base: position 5,962 of record CAXASF010000799.1, on the reverse strand, counting down.
TGGTCGATCGAACAAATCACATGTCAATCTGAAAGCGGCTCATGAAAAATTTAGTAGAAGATTAAAATACATAAAAACAGAAATAAAAATATTCTAGTTATGGTTAACCTATTTAATATAATTATGATTTGAATTTCGATACAATTTGTTTTGAGCATAACAGGGATTCACCAGGCAATTTACGATTCATGTTCTGTTCGATGTAAACTATTCTTGCGACATCTCGTGATTAACTCAATTAATAATCCAAAGTAGAAACAGCATTAGGGAAGTATTGTTTAATTGAGAAAGAGCATTACTAATGTTTTTACAGTACCGACCGACTGTCAAAATTCCAGCTGTTTTGGGAGAAGGATTTTGGTTGCAATTTCAAGAAGTGTTTGAAAGTATAGTAGAATTTGCGTATTAGCAATTCGTCTAATAGCAAAATTCACTGAATAGCAAGTTCGTACAAAGCACCGGCAAAATTACCGTATATTACAAACAAATGTGTTCGCCTAGTAGCAAGTCGCGTAATAGCAAAATTTGCTTTATAGCAAAGACTTTTCCATCTCCAAATAAAAAATTCCTTCGCCTATTAGCAAGAGTGAAGAATTCGTTAGCATGCACGATCTACACTCACGCATTTTCAATGGGCTCTCCTAAGCGTGAATATGCAGTTTCTTTGTATAAGGAATGCTCTCTGAATATGATTCTGCAAAATGCAACTCCATCCATAAAACTGTCGCCCCTATACTCTAAATACAATTCCACTTCCGTACGCGAATGGCCACGCATGCGCACGAAAGCGATATCGTCATCTTGTGTGACATTTCTTCATAACGGCATTTCTTCATTTCACCATTTTAAATTTCTTCGACATGGCTGCTAAACGTCCACGAAATGATCTGGAGCTTCAGCAAAAGTATGAAATGTGTAAGCTTCTGCAAAGCGGATGGAAGCAGAAGCAAGTGGCAGTGAAATTTGGAGTTAATGAATCGACTATGTCTAGGCTGAAGAAGCAGCACGAGGAAATTGTGGCGCTGTTCGAGCAAGGTAAGTTAAACACTACCGTTAAGCGCCACAAATCATTCGGCCTGGAGAAAGTGGACACAGCTCTTCTCGAGTGGTTCAGGACTGTGGCTGCTGGCAAACCAGGCATTTCTGGAGCTGTACTCCAAGAAAAAGCACAAGACTTCGCCAGAAAACTAAAGTTTGAGGACGGTGATGTCAAGAAAATAGACATCAATTGGATCAATCGCTTCAAAAAACGACATTCCATTGTTGCGAAGAAACTGCATGGTGAAGCAGCGGCTGTTGATATGGGAATTGTTGCTGACTGGCGAACCATTCTCCATCCAGCAATATTGCGCCAATACCCGCTTGACGACATTTTCAATGTTGATGAGATGGGGTTATTCTGGCGCCTCCTTCCAGACAGGACGCATACCTTCAAGGACGCGACATGCAGTGGTGGAAAGCGGTCGAAAGATCGGATTACAGTTCTCTGTGGCGCAAGCGCATTGGGAGAAAAACTTCCTTTACTTGTTATTGGAAAATCCAAGATGCCACGCTGCTTCCGGGGAGAACATGTCCCACTTATGTTTGAAGCGAACAGCCGTGCCTGGATGACGTCTGATCTTTTCTGTCAGTATGTGCGACGACTGGACCGACGCATGGCTACTAGCAAGCGCAAGATAGCTTTGATCCTCGATAACTGTCCGGCGCATCCGACAATTGAAGGGTTGATGAACGTTACTCTGTTCTTCTTACCTGCAAACACCACGTCGCATACACAGCCTATGGATGCGGGGGTTATTCGCAACGTGAAGCATCATTACAGGTTGGCGTTGGTACAACGGATGATTGCAGCAATCGACAACCAGCAATCCTTCCAGATCAACCTTCTTCAAGCAGTGTACATCCCCAAGGACTCCTGGGAGAAGGTGACGGATGTGACAATAAGAAACTGTTTTCGACACATTGGATTTGATGCCATTGATGAAGAACCTGCAGTGGAGTCTATGCCAGAAATGCTCGCAGACAAAGTTTTTGAGCCGGTGGAAGCTCATTTCGGACTAACGGATTTCAGCCAGTATGCCGACGTGGATGCTGACCTTTTCACCTGGGATTCACCATCAGAGGCGGCAATTTTGTCGCTGGCAGATGGAAGTGCAAATGATAAGGGTTGCAGCGACGACGAAATCTCGTAGCCGCAGGAAGAAATACCACCGTCTCGGGCAGAAGCTCACGCTGCTTTGCGAGTTATTCAAAGATTCCTGGAAGGACAAGACAATGGCTTACCTCCCTTGCAAAGTCTGCATCCGGTGGAAGAATTCTTGACTCAGCTATCAATTACAAAAAAGCTACAAACTTCAATAAAAACTTTCTTTATAAAAAACTAAAATAAAATTTGTGGTATGACATGAATGTCTTTTGTGGTTTTTTAATTTTGATTTTGATTCTATTCTTTATTCACTTATTTTCATTATTAGCGCTGTGACCCCTTTGGACCGTTGGAGATCAGTTAAATTAATAAAATATCAATAGAAAGACAATCAACTGATAAAATCGTCTAACAGCAAGTTCGCCTAATATCATGTGTTTTTCTGTCATTTTTCGACTTGTTAATACGCGAATTATACTGTATTTCAAAATTTTTGCAGAGTCTACATTTTCAATATTATTTTCCTACTCGGTGTTTGTATGCTGCTGGTTGTCATACATTCTCATAGGACGCATATATTATCCAAAAACAAGAAACTTCGTGAAAATGACAAGAACATCACAGTGGATATATTTCATCCATCCAATGGAGGCGGTGGAAAAGAACGAGTACTTTGATGTGCAATTCACTCACTCAGGTAGGAAGACTTTTCTGCCACGTACGACATTCATGCTTTATATGTCTTTTCTTGCAGGTGGAATTCGATGGGATAAAACTCGTAATATGTGCGGAAGACGTGGATGTTTCCCTAGGAACAGTATTCAGCAAAGCTAAATCAATTTTAAATTTTTCGATCGATGAGAGGATACATCATTTGTATACTTAAAAAAAGACATTGGGTTGAAGCAAAAATGTATCCATATTTAATAATACTTGGTCAAAGCATAGGATCGTTGATTGTAGGATTGGAAGCTATTCTCAAAAACCCACCCGATATTTGTGTGGATACAATCAGCTACGCGTTTACTTTTCTCTATTTAAATTTTTAGGAGAATGTAAATTTGGTTTTTATGCCCACTATTCAACAATTAGTACGGTTATTTTGCGCTGTGTGTAGTGCAGGGTGTATGACCACAGAAACTGCAGTTGTATTATTAGAAACCCTTAAACTTGTTAACTACAGAATGTGTTCTAAGATTTGTAATGCTCCCGAACAGCAATGTAGAAAATGCTGGAGAATTTAAAGTTAGCGCATGGCATGGCAGGAGGTTCGATTATGATCGCCAATGGGTGGTCCTCTGCTGGATACAATTGACACATCATAAGGGAATCCAATTGGTTTCTTGGCTGTAGACGATGTGATACGAAATGCTGCAAGGTAATATAGATATCTGAAAAAATTATTCAATCTCATATTAATGTTCCTACAGAGCTTCAATAGATCGGTTTTCATACACAGCATTCCAGATAAATTTCCTTCGCACATTAAGTCCTCTTCTTGTTTGTAGATTAAGTATAATTATCCAAAAATGATTTTAAAAGACTTATTAGTTCGCCAAATATATATAGATAAGTTTGAAAATGATATAAAATGTACTATTTAAGTGGGCTGTATACAATTAAATTTGTTATAATTAAAATAATATTAGTCTTTAACTTGATTTTTATCTAGAAATAAGGAATCTTTCCATGTTATTGTCATTTTTCGACTAATGAAGTCCGCAACACTAGGCAAGATGTGATATTTTCATTTGTTTTTTCCTATATTTTTGTTCTTGGATTGCTTACTAAAGTCAGTTTTAAGAATGACTAAAATCTTTTCAAAACACTCAATTTTCCGATTCTGCCCAAGATGTACCAATCAACATAACTTTATCATCTTTGTTATCTCTCTATCATTGCTTGGGATATTGTATCACACAGGGATGGAGCAATCCGAATTTTTGGACATTTTCTATGAAAAGAAAAGCGTAAACACTCCTCGGTCACTTCTTTGAATAAAGCGGATGCAGAAAAATTATAACGAACGAAATATCAAAAAATTTATACATTCTTGTTTTATTTTACATTAATTAACGAAAGTCTATGATTAAATATAAGGATAATTTCCAAAATGAGGAGGAAAATGTGTTTTCCTGCAACATTTTGCCCCATATTCAAGACATTTCATTCCTTCAGTTACAATTCACAAAATAGCTAAATAGTCATAAAATAAAATCATCGTATATATTTATTTAGAGATATTATAACAATTACTAAAATACTTATTTTATAAATAACATATTTAAGATGCGCGGCAACCTACAAATGTACCCAAATTACAGTTCAGTGTATCGAGCTCTCACTTGTCCCATAAAAGTAACCATAATATACCACACAATGGATGATCGAAGTTCATCTTATGTGTGAACAGCGATAGTCCTAGCATAAAATTTAGCTGTTCCAGTCGGCAGGCGTCGTATGCCCACAAATCGAGCTCTTTCGTCAAATTGCAGAATACCGAAGGCGTCTTCTAAATCTTCGATCCACTTACGGACATCATATGCATTGTCGCCGTTGAATGGTTGAACCATAGCTTCGAACGTACTAATATCCAGATGTATTGGTGATGTAGTTGAATGTTGCATGTTTCTTAATGTGGCGATCTCCTGTTGAAATAATGGAATTTCTTTTTCTTTCCGCAACTTACTCAATAGCTGATCCATTTTGTCAGTAGAGGCCTCAGGTTGGGCTGGTGAAGCAACCCTAGCGGGCTCACCTGGTTCCTCGTAAACACTTAATACGGGACTTAAAACGTGGTAAAGTCTGCTTCAGGTGGACGTCGAAGAGAGCCTTTATTTGGGATATTGATGCATTGGGGGGCACTGGCACATCGGCCGCGTCCAACACAGCCAACATATCGGTTTTGCTGATCTTTCTGAAGAAAAATTTTCACAATTTAAACGATGAGGTTATTTGAAAATCGCGGAAGTCTTTTTATTAATAGTTGGAATACAATATGTTTCCCTTCAAGAGGTACGGCACTTTTTTTCCGAAAGAGGGTTAATTACTAGTTTTTTGATTACATTGTAGAAGTTCAAATTTAAGTCGCAGAAGTTAATTAAATTCACGCAGGTTTATCAAATCGTAACAAAGTTTACTCAAAAACTGCTACACTATTCATTTTATCGTATGACAACAGAAACACTGCAACAATGTTAGATTTTTTAATGTTTAGCAACAAAGTTCTAAATTGTCAATGTTCGGAAGATTGCAACAAAGTTCACGTTTTTATCCGTTATATTTTATTATACAAAATTCATAATTTCACTTCATTGTCCAAATGCACGTTAGGTTTATTCAACTTCTGATGTTTTAAAACACAATATTAAGTCTCTTTTACAATATTTATTATATAAAACACAAGATTACGTCTCTTTTACAATATTTGTTACAAAGATTATAGTCGATTCCAATTAGTATTACAATTCCTAAAGATATATATAAATATTTTTTATACTCAAACAAAAACAATAAGCAATAAAGAATAATTTTGACGAAGTAGTTCGCACCTAATCAGTTATTCGAACCCCTATTTCGGTATTAAAATTTCGAACTAATTCGTCGACGTGTTTTTGCATTCACACGCTAAAAAAGTGGTTCGAACAATTGGTTTGTTAAAAAGTGGTCTGTTAATGACGTAAAATACGGGCACACCAGTGACATGAGCGTACCTACGAGTTACTGATGAAATAAATTTATATGTAGATACAAGTCGTGTTATATTATGCACTGATATATATCACTCTGGCTCAGTATAATAAAACGCACCGGATC
>CAXASF010000798.1:0-43601 GCA_963971475.1 Chrysops caecutiens | reverse complement strand
AGATTGTGACTGTTATTTCAGTGGTTTTCGCTGTTATTAGTGAGGTTGTGCAGATTGCCACAGTTATTTCACTGGTTTTCGCTGTTATTAGTGAGGCTTTGCAGATTGTGACTGTTATTTCAGTGGTTTTCAATGTTATTAGTGAGGTTGTGCAGATTGCCACAGTTATTTCAATGGTTTTCGCTGTTATAAGTGAGGCTTTGCAGATTGTGACTGTTATTTCAGTGGTTTTCGCTGTTATTAGTGAGATTGTGCAGATTGCCACAGTTATTTCACTGGTTTTCGCTGTTATTAGTGAGGCTTTGCAGATTGTGACTGTTATTTCAGTGGTTTTCGCTGTTATTAGTGAGGTTGTGCAGATTGCCACAGTTATTTCACTGGTTTTCGCTGTTATTAGTGAGGCTTTGCAGATTGTGACTGTTATTTCAGTGGTTTTCGCTGTTATTAGTGAGGTTGTGTAGATTGCCACAGTTATTTCACTGGTTTTCGCTGTTATTAGTGAGGCTTTGCAGATTGTGACTGTTATTTCAGTGGTTTTCGCTGTTATTAGTGAGGTTGTGCAGATTGCCACAGTTATTTCACTGGTTTTCGCTGTTATAAGTGAGGCTTTGCAGATTGTGACTGTTATTTCAGTGGTTTTCGCTGTTATTAGTGAGGTTGTGCAGATTGCCACAGTTATTTCACTGGTTTTCGCTGTTATAAGTGAGGCTTTGCAGATTGTGACTGTTATTTCAGTGGTTTTCGCTGTTATTAGTGAGATTGTGCAGATTGCCACAGTTATTTCACTGGTTTTCGCTGTTATAAGTGAGGCTTTGCAGATTGTGACTGTTATTTCAGTGGTTTTCGCTGTTATTAGTGAGGTTGTGCAGATTGCCACAGTTATTTCACTGGTTTTCGCTGTTATAAGTGAGGCTTTGCAGATTGTGACTGTTATTTCAGTGGTTTTCGCTGTTATTAGTGAGGTTGTGCAGATTGCCACAGTTATTTCACTGGTTTTCGCTGTTATTAGTGAGGCTTTGCAGATTGTGACTGTTATTTCAGTGGTTTTCGCTGTTATTAGTGAGGTTGTGCAGATTGTCACAGTTATTTCACTGGTTTTCGCTGTTATTAGTGAGGCTTTGCAGATTGTGTCTGTTATTTCAGTGGTTTTCGCTGTTATTAGTGAGGTTGTGCAGATTGCCACAGTTATTTCACTGGTTTTCGCTGTTATTAGTGAGGTTGTGCAGATTGCCACAGTTTTTTCACTGGTTTTCGCTGTTATTAGTGAGGTTGTGCAGATTGCCACAGTTATTTCAGTGGTTTTCGCTGTTATTAGTGAGGTTGTGCAGATTGCCACAGTTATTTCACTGGTTTTCGCTGTTATAAGTGAGGCTTTGCAGATTGTGACTGTTATTTCAGTGGTTTTCGCTGTTATTAGTGAGATTGTGCAGATTGCCACAGTTATTTCACTGGTTTTCGCTGTTATTAGTGAGGCTTTGCAGATTGTGACTGTTATTTCAGTGGTTTTCGCTGTTATTAGTGAGGTTGTGCAGATTGCCACAGTTATTTCACTGGTTTTCGCTGTTATTAGTGAGGCTTTGCAGATTGTGACTGTTATTTCAGTGGTTTTCGCTGTTATTAGTGAGGCTTTGCAGATTGTGACTGTTATTTCAGTGGTTTTCGCTGTTATTAGTGAGGTTGTGCAGATTGCCACAGTTATTTCACTGGTTTTCGCTGTTATAAGTGAGGCTTTGCAGATTGTGACTGTTATTTCAGTGGTTTTCGCTGTTATTAGTGAGGTTGTGCAGATTGCCACAGTTATTTCACTGGTTTTCGCTGTTATTAGTGAGGCTTTGCAGATTGTGACTGTTATTTGAGTGGTTTTCGCTGTTATTAGTGAGGTTGTGCAGATTGCCACAGTTATTTCACTGGTTTTCGCTGTTATTAGTGAGGTTGTGCAGATTGCCACAGTTATTTCACTGGTTTTCGCTGTTATAAGTGAGGCTTTGCAGATTGTGACTGTTATTTCAGTGGTTTTCGCTGTTATTAGTGAGGTTGTGCAGATTGCCACAGTTATTTCACTGGTTTTCGCTGTTATTAGTGAGGCTTTGCAGATTGTGACTGTTATTTCAGTGGTTTTCGCTGTTATTAGTGAGGTTGTGCAGATTGCCACAGTTATTTCACTGGTTTTCGCTGTTATTAGTGAGGCTTTGCAGATTGTGACTGTTATTTCAGTGGTTTTCGATGTTATTAGTGAGGTTGTGCAGATTGCCACAGTTATTTCACTGGTTTTCGCTGTTATTAGTGAGGCTTTGCAGATTGTGACTGTTATTTCAGTGGTTTTCGCTGTTATTAGTGAGATTGTGCAGATTGCCACAGTTATTTCACTGGTTTTCGCTGTTATTAGTGAGGCTTTGCAGATTGTGACTGTTATTTCAGTGGTTTTCGCTGTTATTAGTGAGGCTTTGCAGATTGTGACTGTTATTTCAGTGGTTTTCGCTGTTATTAGTGAGATTGTGCAGATTGCCACAGTTATTTCACTGGTTTTCGCTGTTATTAGTGAGGCTTTGCAGATTGTGACTGTTATTTCAGTGGTTTTCGCTGTTATTAGTGAGGTTGTGCAGATTGCCACAGTTATTTCACTGGTTTTCGCTGTTATTAGTGAGGCTTTGCAGATTGTGACTGTTATTTCAGTGGTTTTCGCTGTTATTAGTGAGGTTGTGCAGATTGCCACAGTTATTTCACTGGTTTTCGCTGTTATTAGTGAGGCTTTGCAGATTGTGACTGTTATTTCAGTGGTTTTCGCTGTTATTAGTGAGGTTGTGCAGATTGCCACAGTTATTTCACTGGTTTTCGCTGTTATTAGTGAAGCTTTGCAGATTGTGACTGTTATTTCAGTGGTTTTCGCTGTTATTAGTGAGGTTGTGCAGATTGCCACAGTTATTTCACTGGTTTTCGCTGTTATAAGTGAGGCTTTGCAGATTGTGACTGTTATTTCAGTGGTTTTCGCTGTTATTAGTGAGGTTGTGCAGATTGCCACAGTTATTTCACTGGTTTTCGCTGTTATTAGTGAGGCTTTGCAGATTGTGACTGTTATTTCAGTGGTTTTCGCTGTTATTAGTGAGGCTTTGCAGATTGTGACTGTTATTTCAGTGGTTTTCGCTGTTATTAGTGAGGTTGTGCAGATTGCCACAGTTATTTCACTGGTTTTCGCTGTTATTAGTGAGGCTTTGCAGATTGTGACTGTTATTTCAGTGGTTTTCGCTGTTATTAGTGAGGTTGTGCAGATTGCCACAGTTATTTCACTGGTTTTCGCTGTTATAAGTGAGGCTTTGCAGATTGTGACTGTTATTTCAGTGGTTTTCGCTGTTATTAGTGAGGTTGTGCAGATTGCCACAGTTATTTCACTGGTTTTCGCTGTTATTAGTGAGGCTTTGCAGATTGTGACTGTTATTTCAGTGGTTTTCGCTGTTATAAGTGAGGCTTTGCAGATTGTGACTGTTATTTCAGTGGTTTTCGCTGTTATTAGTGAGGTTGTGCAGATTGCCACAGTTATTTCACTGGTTTTCGCTGTTATAAGTGAGGCTTTGCAGATTGTGACTGTTATTTCAGTGGTTTTCGCTGTTATTAGTGAGGTTGTGCAGATTGCCACAGTTATTTCACTGGTTTTCGCTGTTATTAGTGAGGCTTTGCAGATTGTGACTGTTATTTCAGTGGTTTTCGCTGTTATTAGCGAGGTTGTGCAGATTGCCACAGTTATTTCACTGGTTTTCGCTGTTATTAGTGAGGCTTTGCAGATTGTGACTGTTATTTCAGTGGTTTTCGCTGTTATTAGTGAGGTTGTGCAGATTGCCACAGTTATTTCACTGGTTTTCGCTGTTATTAGTGAGGCTTTGCAGATTGTGACTGTTATTTCAGTGGTTTTCGCTGTTATAAGTGAGGCTTTGCAGATTGTGACTGTTATTTCAGTGGTTTTCGCTGTTATTAGTGAGGTTGTGCAGATTGCCACAGTTATTTCACTGGTTTTCGCTGTTATAAGTGAGGCTTTGCAGATTGTGACTGTTATTTCAGTGGTTTTCGCTGTTATTAGTGAGGTTGTGCAGATTGCCACAGTTATTTCACTGGTTTTCGCTGTTATAAGTGAGGCTTTGCAGATTGTGACTGTTATTTCAGTGGTTTTCGCTGTTATTAGTGAGATTGTGCAGATTGCCACAGTTATTTCACTGGTTTTCGCTGTTATTAGTGAGGCTTTGCAGATTGTGACTGTTATTTCTGTGGTTTCGCTGTTATTAGTGAGGTTGTGCAGATTGCCACAGTTATTTCACTGGTTTTCGCTGTTATTAGTGAGGTTGTGCAGATTGCCACAGTTATTTCACTGGTTTTCGCTGTTATTAGTGAGGCTTTGCAGATTGTGACTGTTATTTCAGAGGTTTTCGCTGTTATTAGTGAGGTTGTGAAGATTGCCACAGTTATTTCACTGGTTTTCGCTGTTATAAGTGAGGCTTTGCAGATTGTGACTGTTATTTCAGTGGTTTTCGCTGTTATTAGTGAGGTTGTGCAGATTGCCACAGTTATTTCACTGGTTTTCGCTGTTATTAGTGAGGCTTTGCAGATTGTGACTGTTATTTCAGTGGTTTTCGCTGTTATAAGTGAGGCTTTGCAGATTGTGACTGTTATTTCAGTGGTTTTCGCTGTTATTAGTGAGGTTGTGCAGATTGCCACAGTTATTTCACTGGTTTTCGCTGTTATAAGTGAGGCTTTGCAGATTGTGACTGTTATTTCAGTGGTTTTCGCTGTTATTAGTGAGGTTGTGCAGATTGCCACAGTTATTTCACTGGTTTTCGCTGTTATTAGTGAGGCTTTGCAGATTGTGACTGTTATTTCAGTGGTTTTCGCTGTTATTAGTGAGGTTGTGCAGATTGCCACAGTTATTTCACTGGTTTTCGCTGTTATTAGTGAGGCTTTGCAGATTGTGACTGTTATTTCAGTGGTTTTCGCTGTTATAAGTGAGGCTTTGCAGATTGTGACTGTTATTTCAGTGGTTTTCGCTGTTATTAGTGAGGTTGTGCAGATTGCCACAGTTATTTCACTGGTTTTCGCAGTTATAAGTGAGGCTTTGCAGATTGTGACTGTTATTTCAGTGGTTTTCGCTGTTATTAGTGAGGTTGTGCAGATTGCCACAGTTATTTCACTGGTTTTCGCTGTTATAAGTGAGGCTTTGCAGATTGTGACTGTTATTACAGTGGTTTTCGCTGTTATTAGTGAGATTGTGCAGATTGCCACAGTTATTTCACTGGTTTTCGCTGTTATTAGTGAGGCTTTGCAGATTGTGACTGTTATTTCAGTGGTTTTCGCTGTTATTAGTGAGATTGTGCAGATTGCCACAGTTATTTCAGTGGTTTTCGCTGTTATTAGTGAGGCTTTGCAGATTGTGACTGTTATTTCAGTGGTTTTCGCTGTTATTAGTGAGGCTTTGCAGATTGTGACTGTTATTTCAGTGGTTTTCGCTGTTATTAGTGAGGTTGTGCAGATTGCCACAGTTATTTCACTGGTTTTCGCTGTTATTAGTGAGGCTTTGCAGATTGTGACTGTTATTTCAGTGGTTTTCGCTGTTATTAGTGAGGTTGTGCAGATTGCCACAGTTATTTCACTGGTTTTCGCTGTTATAAGTGAGGCTTTGCAGATTGTGACTGTTATTTCAGTGGTTTTCGCTGTTATTAGTGAGGTTGTGCAGATTGCCACAGTTATTTCACTGGTTTTCGCTGTTATTAGTGAGGCTTTGCAGATTGTGACCGTTATTTCAGTGGTTTTCGCTGTTATAAGTGAGGCTTTGCAGATTGTGACTGTTATTTCAGTGGTTTTCGCTGTTATTAATGAGGTTGTGCAGATTGCCACAGTTATTTCACTGGTTTCGCTGTTATAAGTGAGGCTTTGCAGATTGTGACTGTTATTTCAGTGGTTTTCGCTGTTATTAGTGAGGTTGTGCAGATTGCCACAGTTATTTCACTGGTTTTCGCTGTTATTAGTGAGGCTTTGCAGATTGTGACTGTTATTTCAGTGGTTTTCGCAGTTATTAGTGAGGTTGTGCAGATTGCCACAGTTATTTCACTGGTTTTCGCTGTTATTAGTGAGGCTTTGCAGATTGTGACTGTTATTTCAGTGGTTTTCGCTGTTATTAGTGAGGTTGTGCAGATTGCCACAGTTATTTCACTGGTTTTCGCTGTTATTAGTGAGGCTTTGCAGATTGTGACTGTTATTTCAGTGGTTTTCGCTGTTATAAGTGAGGCTTTGCAGATTGTGACTGTTATTTCAGTGGTTTTCGCTGTTATTAGTGAGGTTGTGCAGATTGCCACAGTTATTTCACTGGTTTTCGCTGTTATTAGTGAGGCTTTGCAGATTGTGACTGTTATTTCAGTGGTTTTCGCTGTTATTAGTGAGGTTGTGCAGATTGCCACAGTTATTTCACTGGTTTTCGCTGTTATTAGTGAGGCTTTGCAGATTGTGACTGTTATTTCAGTGGTTTTCGCTGTTATTAGTGAGGTTGTGCAGATTGCCACAGTTATTTCACTGGTTTTCGCTGTTATAAGTGAGGCTTTGCAGATTGTGACTGTTATTTCAGTGGTTTTCGCTGTTATTAGTGAGGTTGTGCAGATTGCCACAGTTATTTCACTGGTTTTCGCTGTTATTAGTGAGGTTGTGCAGATTGCCACAGTTATTTCACTGGTTTTCGCTGTTATTAGTGAGGCTTTGCAGATTGTGACTGTTATTTCAGTGGTTTTCGCTGTTATTAGTGAGGTTGTGCAGATTGCCACAGTTATTTCACTGGTTTTCGCTGTTATTAGTGAGGCTTTGCAGATTGTGACTGTTATTTCAGTGGTTTTCGCTGTTATTAGTGAGATTGTGCAGATTGCCACAGTTATTTCACTGGTTTTCGCTGTTATTAGTGAGGCTTTGCAGATTGTGACTGTTATTTCAGTGGTTTTAGCTGTTATTAGTGAGGTTGTGCAGATTGCCACAGTTATTTCACTGGTTTTCGCTGTTATTAGTGAGGCTTTGCAGATTGTGACTGTTATTTCAGTGGTTTTCGCTGTTATTAGTGAGGTTGTGCAGATTGCCACAGTTATTTCACTGGTTTTCGCTGTTATAAGTGAGGCTTTGCAGATTGTGACTGTTATTTCAGTGGTTTTCGCTGTTATTAGTGAGATTGTGCAGATTGCCACAATTATTTCACTGGTTTTCGCTGTTATTAGTGAGGCTTTGCAGATTGTGACTGTTATTTCAGTGGTTTTCGCTGTTATTAGTGAGGCTTTGCAGATTGTGACTGTTATTTCAGTGGTTTTCGCTGTTATTAGTGAGGTTGTGCAGATTGCCACAGTTATTTCACTGGTTTTCGCTGTTATTAGTGAGGCTTTGCAGATTGTGACTGTTATTTCAGTGGTTTTCGCTGTTATTAGTGAGGTTGTGCAGATTGCCACAGTTATTTAACTGGTTTTCGCTGTTATTAGTAAGGCTTTGCAGATTGTGACTGTTATTTCAGTGGTTTTCGCTGTTATTAGTGAGGTTGTGCAGATTGCCACAGTTATTTCACTGGTTTTCGCTGTTATAAGTGAGGCTTTGCAGATTGTGACTGTTATTTCAGTGGTTTTCGCTGTTATTAGTGAGGTTGTGCAGATTGCCACAGTTATTTCACTGGTTTTCGCTGTTATTAGTGAGGCTTTGCAGATTGTGACTGTTATTTCAGTGGTTTTCGCTGTTATTAGTGAGGTTGTGCAGATTGCCACAGTTATTTCACTGGTTTTCGCTGTTATTAGTGAGGTTGTGCAGATTGCCACAGTTATTTCACTGGTTTTCGCTGTTATTAGTGAGGCTTTGCAGATTGTGACTGTTATTTCAGTGGTTTTCGCTGTTATTAGTGAGGTTGTGCAGATTGGCACAGTTATTTCACTGGTTTTCGCTGTTATAAGTGAGGCTTTGCAGATTGTGACTGTTATTTCAGTGGTTTTCGCTGTTATTAGTGAGGTTGTGCAGATTGCCACAGTTATTTCACTGGTTTTCGCTGTTATTAGTGAGGCTTTGCAGATTGTGACTGTTATTTCAGTGGTTTTCGCTGTTATTAGTGAGGTTGTGCAGATTGCCACAGTTATTTCACTGGTTTTCGCTGTTATTAGTGAGGCTTTGCAGATTGTGACTGTTATTTCAGTGGTTTTCGCTGTTATTAGTGAGGTTGTGCAGATTGCCACAGTTATTTCACTGGTTTTCGCTGTTATTAGTGAGGCTTTGCAGATTGTGACTGTTATTTCAGTGGTTTTCGCTGTTATTAGTGAGGTTGTGCAGATTGCCACAGTTATTTCACTGGTTTTCGCTGTTATAAGTGAGGCTTTGCAGATTGTGACTGTTATTTCAGTGGTTTTCGCTGTTATTAGTGAGGTTGTGCAGATTGCCACAGTTATTTCACTGGTTTTCGCTGTTATTAGTGAGGCTTCGCAGATTGTGACCGTTATTTCAGTGGATTTCGCTGTTATAAGTGAGGCTTTGCAGATTGTGACTGTTATTTCAGTGGTTTTCGCTGTTATTAATGAGGTTGTGCAGATTGCCACAGTTATTTCACTGGTTTTCGCTGTTATAAGTGAGGCTTTGCAGATTGTGACTGTTATTTCAGTGGTTTTCGCTGTTATTAGTGAGGTTGTGCAGATTGCCACAGTTATTTCACTGGTTTTCGCTGTTATTAGTGAGGCTTTGCAGATTGTGACTGTTATTTCAGTGGTTTTCGCAGTTATTAGTGAGGTTGTGCAGATTGCCACAGTTATTTCACTGGTTTTCGCTGTTATTAGTGAGGCTTTGCAGATTGTGACTGTTATTTCAGTGGTTTTCGCTGTTATTAGTGAGGTTGTGCAGATTGCCACAGTTATTTCACTGGTTTTCGCTGTTATTAGTGAGGCTTTGCAGATTGTGACTGTTATTTCAGTGGTTTTCGCTGTTATAAGTGAGGCTTTGCAGATTGTGACTGTTATTTCAGTGGTTTTCGCTGTTATTAGTGAGGTTGTGCAGATTGCCACAGTTATTTCACTGGTTTTCGCTGTTATTAGTGAGGCTTTGCAGATTGTGACTGTTATTTCAGTGGTTTTCGCTGTTATTAGTGAGGTTGTGCAGATTGCCACAGTTATTTCACTGGTTTTCGCTGTTATTAGTGAGGCTTTGCAGATTGTGACTGTTATTTCAGTGGTTTTCGCTGTTATTAGTGAGGTTGTGCAGATTGCCACAGTTATTTCACTGGTTTTCGCTGTTATTAGTGAGGCTTTGCAGATTGTGACTGTTATTTCAGTGGTTTTCGCTGTTATTAGTGAGGTTGTGCAGATTGCCACAGTTATTTCACTGGTTTTCGCTGTTATAAGTGAGGCTTTGCAGATTGTGACTGTTATTTCAGTGGTTTTCGCTGTTATTAGTGAGGTTGTGCAGATTGCCACAGTTATTTCACTGGTTTTCGCTGTTATTAGTGAGGTTGTGCAGATTGCCACAGTTATTTCACTGGTTTTCGCTGTTATTAGTGAGGCTTTGCAGATTGTGACTGTTATTTCAGTGGTTTTCGCTGTTATTAGTGAGGTTGTGCAGATTGCCACAGTTATTTCACTGGTTTTCGCTGTTATTAGTGAGGCTTTGCAGATTGTGACTGTGATTTCAGTGGTTTTCGCTGTTATTAGTGAGATTGTGCAGATTGCCACAGTTATTTCACTGGTTTTCGCTGTTATTAGTGAGGCTTTGCAGATTGTGACTGTTATTTCAGTGGTTTTAGCTGTTATTAGTGAGGTTGTGCAGATTGCCACAGTTATTTCACTGGTTTTCGCTGTTATTAGTGAGGCTTTGCAGATTGTGACTGTTATTTCAGTGGTTTTCGCTGTTATTAGTGAGGTTGTGCAGATTGCCACAGTTATTTCACTGGTTTTCGCTGTTATAAGTGAGGCTTTGCAGATTGTGACTGTTATTTCAGTGGTTTTCGCTGTTATTAGTGAGATTGTGCAGATTGCCACAGTTATTTCACTGGTTTTCGCTGTTATTAGTGAGGCTTTGCAGATTGTGACTGTTATTTCAGTGGTTTACGCTGTTATTAGTGAGGCTTTGCAGATTGTGACTGTTATTTCAGTGGTTTTCGCTGTTATTAGTGAGGTTGTGCAGATTGCCACAGTTATTTCACTGGTTTTCGCTGTTATTAGTGAGGCTTTGCAGATTGTGACTGTTATTTCAGTGGTTTTCGCTGTTATTAGTGAGGTTGTGCAGATTGCCACAGTTATTTAACTGGTTTTCGCTGTTATTAGTGAGGCTTTGCAGATTGTGACTGTTATTTCAGTGGTTTTCGCTGTTATTAGTGAGGTTGTGTAGATTGCCACAGTTATTTCACTGGTTTTCGCTGTTATAAGTGAGGCTTTGCAGATTGTGACTGTTATTTCAGTGGTTTTCGCTGTTATTAGTGAGGTTGTGCAGATTGCCACAGTTATTTCACTGGTTTTCGCTGTTATTAGTGAGGCTTTGCAGATTGTGACTGTTATTTCAGTGGTTTTCGCTGTTATTAGTGAGGTTGTGCAGATTGCCACAGTTATTTCACTGGTTTTCGCTGTTATTAGTGAGGTTGTGCAGATTGCCACAGTTATTTCACTGGTTTTCGCTGTTATTAGTGAGGCTTTGCAGATTGTGACTGTTATTTCAGTGGTTTTCGCTGTTATTAGTGAGGTTGTGCAGATTGGCACAGTTATTTCACTGGTTTTCGCTGTTATAAGTGAGGCTTTGCAGATTGTGACTGTTATTTCAGTGGTTTTCGCTGTTATTAGTGAGGTTGTGCAGATTGCCACAGTTATTTCACTGGTTTTCGCTGTTATTAGTGAGGCTTTGCAGATTGTGACTGTTATTTCAGTGGTTTTCGCTGTTATTAGTGAGGTTGTGCAGATTGCCACAGTTATTTCACTGGTTTTCGCTGTTATTAGTGAGGCTTTGCAGATTGTGACTGTTATTTCAGTGGTTTTCGCTGTTATTAGTGAGGTTGTGCAGATTGCCACAGTTATTTCACTGGTTTTCGCTGTTATAAGTGAGGCTTTGCAGATTGTGACTGTTATTTCAGTGGTTTTCGCTGTTATTAGTGAGATTGTGCAGATTGCCACAGTTATTTCACTGGTTTTCGCTGTTATTAGCGAGATTGTGCAGATTGCCACAGTTATTTCAGTGGTTTTCGCTGTTATTAGTGAGGCTTTGCAGATTGTGACTGTTATTTCAGTGGTTTTCGCTGTTATTAGTGAGGCTTTGCAGATTGTGACTGTTATTTCAGTGGTTTTCGCTGTTATTAGTGAGGTTGTGCAGATTGCCACAGTTATTTCACTGGTTTTCGCTGTTATTAGTGAGGCTTTGCAGATTGTGACTGTTATTTCAGTGGTTTTCGCTGTTATTAGTGAGGTTGTGCAGATTGCCACAGTTATTTCACTGGTTTTCGCTGTTATAAGTGAGGCTTTGCAGATTGTGACTGTTATTTCAGTGGTTTTCGCTGTTATTAGTGAGGTTGTGCAGATTGCCACAGTTATTTCACTGGTTTTCGCTGTTATTAGTGAGGCTTTGCAGATTGTGACTGTTATTTCAGTGGTTTTCGCTGTTATAAGTGAGGCTTTGCAGATTGTGACTGTTATTTCAGTGGTTTTCGCTGTTATTAGTGAGGTTGTGCAGATTGCCACAGTTATTTCACTGGTTTTCGCTGTTATAAGTGAGGCTTTGCAGATTGTGACTGTTATTTCAGTGGTTTTCGCTGTTATTAGTGAGGTTGTGCAGATTGCCACAGTTATTTCACTGGTTTTCGCTGTTATTAGTGAGGCTTTGCAGATTGTGACTGTTATTTCAGTGGTTTTCGCTGTTATTAGTGAGGTTGTGCAGATTGCCACAGTTATTTCACTGGTTTTCGCTGTTATTAGTGAGGCTTTGCAGATTGTGACTGTTATTTCAGTGGTTTTCGCTGTTATTAGTGAGGTTGTGCAGATTGCCACAGTTATTTCACTGGTTTTCGCTGTTATTAGTGAGGCTTTGCAGATTGTGACTGTTATTTCAG
Source organism: Chrysops caecutiens (assembly GCA_963971475.1). Taxonomy (NCBI): domain Eukaryota; kingdom Metazoa; phylum Arthropoda; class Insecta; order Diptera; family Tabanidae; genus Chrysops; species Chrysops caecutiens. The sequence continues at coordinate 31,546 of CAXASF010000798.1, read as the reverse complement.
TGGTTTTCGCTGTTATAAGTGAGGCTTTGCAGATTGTGACTGTTATTTCAGTGGTTTTCGCTGTTATTAGTGAGGTTGTGCAGATTGCCACAGTTATTTCACTGGTTTTCGCTGTTATTAGTGAGGCTTTGCAGATTGTGACTGTTATTTCAGTGGTTTTCGCTGTTATTAGTGAGGTTGTGCAGATTGCCACAGTTATTTCACTGGTTTTCGCTGTTATTAGTGAGGCTTTGCAGATTGTGACTGTTATTTCAGTGGTTTTCGCTGTTATTAGTGAGGTTGTGATGATTGCCACAGTTATTTCACTGGTTTTCGCTGTTATTAGTGAGGCTTTGCAGATTGTGACTGTTATTTCAGTGGTTTTCGCTGTTATTAGTGAGGTTGTGCAGATTGCCACAGTTATTTCACTGGTTTTCGCTGTTATAAGTGAGGCTTTGCAGATTGTGACTGTTATTTCAGTGGTTTTCGCTGTTATTAGTGAGGTTGTGCAGATTGCCACAGTTATTTCACTGGTTTTCGCTGTTATTAGTGAGGTTGTGCAGATTGCCACAGTTATTTCACTGGTTTTCGCTGTTATTAGTGAGGCTTTGCAGATTGTGACTGTTATTTCAGTGGTTTTCGCTGTTATTAGTGAGGTTGTGCAGATTGCCACAGTTATTTCACTGGTTTTCGCTGTTATTAGTGAGGCTTTGCAGATTGTGACTGTTATTTCAGTGGTTTTCGCTGTTATTAGTGAGATTGTGCAGATTGCCACAGTTATTTCACTGGTTTTCGCTGTTATTAGTGAGGCTTTGCAGATTGTGACTGCTATTTCAGTGGTTTTCGCTGTTATTAGTGAGGTTGTGCAGATTGCCACAGTTATTTCACTGGTTTTCGCTGTTATTAGTGACGCTTTGCAGATTGTGACTGTTATTTCAGTGGTTTGCGCTGTTATTAGTGAGGTTGTGCAGATTGCCACAGTTATTTCACTGGTTTTCGCTGTTATAAGTGAGGCTTTGTAGATTGTGACTGTTATTTCAGTGGTTTTCGCTGTTATTAGTGAGATTGTGCAGATTGCCACAGTTATTTCACTGGTTTTCGCTGTTATTAGTGAGGCTTTGCAGATTGTGACTGTTATTTCAGTGGTTTTCGCTGTTATTAGTGAGGCTTTGCAGATTGTGACTGTTATTTCAGTGGTTTTCGCTGTTATTAGTGAGGTTGTGCAGATTGCCACAGTTATTTCACTGGTTTTCGCTGTTATTAGTGAGGCTTTGCAGATTGTGACTGTTATTTCAGTGGTTTTCGCTGTTATTAGTGAGGTTGTGCAGATTGCCACAGTTATTTCACTGGTTTTCGCTGTTATTAGTGAGGCTTTGCAGATTGTGACTGTTATTTCAGTGGTTTTCGCTGTTATTAGTGAGGTTGTGTAGATTGCCACAGTTATTTCACTGGTTTTCGCTGTTATAAGTGAGGCTTTGCAGATTGTGACTGTTATTTCAGTGGTTTTCGCTGTTATTAGTGAGGTTGTGCAGATTGCCACAGTTATTTCACTGGTTTTCGCTGTTATTAGTGAGGCTTTGCAGATTGTGACTGTTATTTCAGTGGTTTTCGCTGTTATTAGTGAGGTTGTGCAGATTGCCACAGTTATTTCACTGGTTTTCGCTGTTATTAGTGAGGTTGTGCAGATTGCCACAGTTATTTCACTGGTTTTCGCTGTTTTAAGTGAGGCTTTGCAGATTGTGACTGTTATTTCAGTGGTTTTCGCTGTTATTAGTGAGGTTGTGCAGATTGCCTCAGTTATTTCACTGGTTTTCGCTGTTATTAGTGAGGCTTTGCAGATTGTGACTGTTATTTCAGTGGTTTTCGCTGTTATTAGTGAGGTTGTGCAGATTGCCACAGTTATTTCACTGGTTTTCGCTGTTATTAGTGAGGCTTTGCAGATTGTGACTGTTATTTCAGTGGTTTTCGCTGTTATTAGTGAGGTTGTGCAGATTGCCACAGTTATTTCACTGGTTTTCGCTGTTATTAGTGAGGCTTTGCAGATTGTGACTGTTATTTCAGTGGTTTTCGCTGTTATTAGTGAGGTTGTGCAGATTGCCACAGTTATTTCACTGGTTTTCGCTGTTATAAGTGAGGCTTTGCAGATTGTGACTGTTATTTCAGTGGTTTTCGCTGTTATTAGTGAGGTTGTGCAGATTGCCACAGTTATTTCACTGGTTTTCGCTGTTATTAGTGAGGCTTTGCAGATTGTGACTGTTATTTCAGTGGTTTTCGCTGTTATAAGTGAGGCTTTGCAGATTGTGACTGTTATTTCAGTGGTTTTCGCTGTTATTAGTGAGGTTGTGCAGATTGCCACAGTTATTTCACTGGTTTTCGCTGTTATTAGTGAGGCTTTGCAGATTGTGACTGTTATTTCAGTGGTTTTCGCTGTTATTAGTGAGGTTGTGCAGATTGCCACAGTTATTTCACTGGTTTTCGCTGTTATTAGTGAGGCTTTGCAGATTGTGACTGTTATTTCAGTGGTTTTCGCTGTTATTAGTGAGATTGTGCAGATTGCCACAGTTATTTCACTGGTTTTCGCTGTTATTAGTGAGGCTTTGCAGATTGTGACTGTTATTTCAGTGGTTTTCGCTGTTATTAGTGAGGTTGTGCAGATTGCCACAGTTATTTCACTGGTTTTCGCTGTTATTAGTGAGGCTTTGCAGATTGTGACTGTTATTTCAGTGGTTTTCGCTGTTATTAGTGAGGTTGTGCAGATTGCCACAGTTATTTCACTGGTTTTCGCTGTTATAAGTGAGGCTTTGCAGATTGTGACTGTTATTTCAGTGGTTTTCGCTGTTATTAGTGAGATTGTGCAGATTGCCACAGTTATTTCACTGGTTTTCGCTGTTATTAGTGAGGCTTTGCAGATTGTGACTGTTATTTCAGTGGTTTTCGCTGTTATTAGTGAGGCTTTGCAGATTGTGACTGTTATTTCAGTGGTTTTCGCTGTTATTAGTGAGGTTGTGCAGATTGCCACAGTTATTTCACTGGTTTTCGCTGTTATTAGTGAGGCTTTGCAGATTGTCACTGTTATTTCAGTGGTTTTCGCTGTTATTAGTGAGGTTGTGCAGATTGCCACAGTTATTTCACTGGTTTTCGCTGTTATTAGTGAGGCTTTGCAGATTGTGACTGTTGTTGTGAGACGCCGTACCATCTAAAAAGAAAAGGGGTTAAAACAGCATAATAATGCAAATAGGAAGCACCTACCATACCCATAACACCGGATAACCTAAAAAACAAAATACACAAAAACCACATATAATCATAATTACCATTTCATTCAGCAAGGGAAGCGATGTTTATGTTCATGCTGACAATATTAATACGCAACAGCTCAGCATATAAACATAGCAAAGCATAATGTCACATGTCACCATGGTCACCAGCAAACAGTCACCGAAGTGGTTCAAAACAAAACATATCTAGAAGAAATCAAACATCAAACATCAGCTGGTCCCATAAAACTTACCTGAGCATCGTCGTCCACATAAATCTACATAGAAACACATAAGCGTACATAAAACAAACATAAACAACTGCACACTGTCACTCGCCAAAACCGACTGTCACTTGTCAAAACCAACCACATGGGGAAAAGTGAGTTCTAAAAAACTCAACTAGTCACTACATGATGGAGCCACCGTACAATAAGAGGAATTTAGCAACACATGACAACATCGCAATAACGGACGAAATTCCCGGTTTCAAAATATAAAAAGCCGGTGAAAGCTAGGGAAAGCATCAGTTGTCAAAGCTCGTCCTGAGGAGAATATCCAAGGAAGGAAAAAAGTGAGTACAACTGGCACCGAAAGCGGTTTGTAAGCCCATCGGTAATCAGAAATTGAGGTTGAAAGAGGTTGAAAAACCCATCATCCTAATTTCAAATTTTTCTACCGAACACGGTTCCAGCAACCTATCGGTCTTTTGGGGGCGCCTAGGCGAAAGTGGTTGTATAAACCCATCGTTTAACGTCCGAACCAACCAACCGAACACGGTTCCTGGAACCTATCGGTTTCTGGGGAATCCCCAAGTTGAAAGTGGTTGATAAAACCCATCAACTAGATTCCAAATCAACCAATCTAACGAGTTGGTCCCTTCGTAGTGCCAGCATCACCGAAAAAGACGTAGACGGAGGCTCTGCGTGACTCGGGGGCCGGTCCTAGGCCCATTACTCTGGAAGAGTACCGCGCCCGGAACGCAGCCAGACGGGAGACCACGCAACCACCCCCCCTGCCCAACGTCCGTGCCCCGAAACACCGTACAGGGAAGGAAGCTAACTTCCGCCGGGCTATAGAGGAGGTCCGGCGTCGCCTGTTGTTGGCCGTAGGTCGGGAGCAGCGTCTGCAGATCAGCCGGGAGTTGCAGAAGCTGCACAACGAGCGACTCAGGTATAGGAAAGAGAAGAGAGTGGAAAAAAATAAAGGGAAGAAAAAATAAATAGAAAAAAGAAAATAAAAAGAAAAAACAATAATAAGAAAAGAGAATAAGAAAAAAAGAAGAGAGTTAGAGAAAAAAAAAAAAGAAGGATAGATAAATAAAAACGAACAGATAGAGATACCCTGGAGAATACGAATTCGAATTCGCCCAACAGTCGGCAATTTTGGCCAAGTGTAGCTGAAAGAATTACCCCGAATTATAGTTTAAGGTCATGAGCGTACGAAAGTAAATTTGGATTGTATAGAGATTTCGAAATAAGGTTTAAGAAACTATCACAAATTTGGTTTATGTAGAGATCTAGTAAATTTGGATTGTATAGAGATTTTGAAGTAAGGTTTAAGAAACTATCATTATTTATATAGAGATCTAGTAAATTTGGATTGTATAGAGATTTTGAAATAAGGTTTAAGAAACTATCATTATTTACATAGAGATCTAGTAAATTTGGATTGTATAGAGATTTTGAAATAAGGTTTAAGAAACTATCACAAATTTGGTTTATATAGAGATCTAGTAAATTTGGATTATATAGAGATTTTGAAATAAGGTTTAAGAAACTATCATTATTTATATAGAGATCTAGTAAATTTGGATTGTATAGAGATTTTGAAATAAGGTTTAAGAAACTATCACAAATTTGGTTTATATAGAGATCTAGTAAATTTGGATTGTATAGAGATTTTGAAATAAGGTTTAAGAAACTATCATTATTTATATAGAGATCTAGTAAATTTGGATTGTATAGAGATTTTGAAATAAGGTTTAAGAAACTATCACAAATTTGGTTTATATAGAGATCTAGTAAATTTGGATTGTAAGAGATTTTGGAATAAGGTTTAAGGAGCTATAGTATGCTAGAATTTGTAATAAATTGGTATGTGTAAGAAACTAGAATAAGGACTTTGATTTATCAAATGAGTTGTCAACCTTCAACATTTAACTGTGGTTAGTTCAAGAACCTGTTGTTAAAGTGAAGTTTAACAACTGAGAAATCAAACCACAACAACTGGCGCAGCCGCATTAAGGACCTAAACGCACAGAAAATAAGATTGATCAAGATTAATCAAATTAAATTTAAATAAGGTAAATGTTGAAGGTACGCTGTAGAATATAAGACATAAAATAGGATTGTTTGGATAAGTTATTTATTAAGGAATAGTTGTATTTAAATTGTTACAAGTTGAAAAAAGAAAAGAAATTAAAAAAGGATACAATAAAAGAATAATACTAAACACAAAAATACATAAAAACAAAAAAAAAAAAAAAAAAAAAAAAAAAAAAAAAAAAAATACAAAAAAAAAAAAAAATATATATATATCTTAAAAAGAAATATAAATAGAAAAAGAAATTAAAAATATTCAAGGAAAAAATATTTAGCTAGTAAAAATTAGTCATAACAAAATGATAAAACAAGCGAGAAACACAGTATATGGCCCAGTCAACCCCGAAATCGTCTCTGAAATCATCTATAACTAGATTTTCGAGGTTTCTAGAATACTTCTCAATTGATAATCCGGAACCGGAATTCTCTACAAGCACTGAGGAAACCCACACAGGTGAAGAATCTAACGAAAAGAAGGACAACGAGGAAGGAACAAATAACAAAACTTACGTATTGATGTCAAGCAACCAGGAAACTGATCAGATAACAGAACCGGGAATAGAAAATCAGATAGAAGGAAATATAGAAACAGAAGATATACAACAAACACCAGAAGAGCCAGAAACAGACATAGTGCAGCTGAGACACGGGAGAAGGTATTGTAAGACAAACTCGGACCAAGGAAAAGACGACCACGCCAGCAACCAACAGGGGCCAACAGCAAACACACGAACAGAAATCGAGAAAAAAGAAATTGGGGAAACAAAAGAAATAGAAAGCAAGAAAATGGCAAACATAACGTTAGTAAACAACGTGTTACACAACAACGTACCGATATTAATGGGAGAAGACAGCCCCCGAAAACAAAACGAGGTATATGAATTCATTAGCTGCGCTCGCCTGGGATACGAGACACTGTCCGAAGTACAAGATAAGGCGCTCTTCATAAAACTATTGCCAACACGGTTAAGAGGAAAAGCCCTAGAAGCTGTACAAGCTAGAGTTAACGAGACACTTGAGGATATATTCAACACCCTTAAATCAAACTTAATACAGAACACCTCCTACATAACACTGAACACGCAATTAAGAAACGTGCAGCAATTACCCATGGAAACATTGATGGGCTATTTCAATAGGGTTAAAACATTAATAAATGCTTGCAAAAACGCAGCAGAACAACAGTACGCCAACGGTGGTGAAGGACTAAAAATCGAAATCGAGGAAGTAGGTCTGCATTGCTTCAAGCTAGGGATAACAAACGCTAACTATAAATTTTACCTGCTCCAAGACTGCGACAACAACTTGGAAGCGTTGGGAAGAAAAATAGCAAGGCTTGAACAGACTGAACAATGTATGCAGCAAGGCACTGCAAATCAGCAGATGACAAGTCAGCAACCAGCAATCCCAGGGTTACACACGATGAGCCAGCCCGAAAGTCGGTTTCAAAATCAAACAACAAGGGAACCCCGAACCTTCGGACAAAACCAGCAACAACCACAATACCCATCGGCGAGAAACTACAATGGATACAATAGTTACCACTCGATGCCAAGAAATGCTGTGGAAAACAGCACCAATACACCTCGAGAAAGAAAGGATAAACGGCAGATAAGATGTCATTTCTGCGGAAGACCAGGACACGTGATAGCTGAGTGTCGTACAAAGCAGATGACACCATTCTGCACGATGTGTAAGACCTACGGACACTCAACCCAAAATTGCAACAACCAGAGGCAGCGTAACCATACGTATGCAGCTACTAATGACCATAGGAACCGACAGGTGAACCACACCACCGCAGCACCCCCAACAGAAGTATGTAACTTTTGCATGGAAAATGGACACACCGAAAACAGATGCTTCCTAAAAGAAAGATGGGAACGATTACAATTGGAAAAACAAGCGAAGACCTCATTTTCGGAAAACTGCGAAGTGACAATCGATCACACCGCGAGTCGTCACTAAATAAAAGAAAAAGGTGTGAAGAAAAACCAAACATACCGATGGTAAACTTATCCCTGGACATCCTAGAAAACAAAATCAGTACATTCATAGTTGACACGGGGGCAGAGATCAGTCTAATAAAAGAAGAAGAAATTAATAATCATAAGCGGGAGCTCATAAATAGGGAAGAAGTGATAACGCTTAATACAATTTCTGGGGAGGTATCATCGAAAGGCACCATTACAGGGCACGTAAAACTGGACCAAGTTTATCCGTGTAAATTTCACCTGATAAAATCCCTGACTCACACTAACGTAGTGGGTATACTGGGCAACGGTTTCCTGTCCAGAAATTGTAATATCGAAGGACCTGCCAAAAGATTAACATTCCCATCCGAGGATGGCAAAAATAAAATAGTGATAAACTTTGTGGAGGATCAGGAACAGCGGGGAACTCGACAGTGTTTTGTTGACGTCATAGCTACAGATAGACCAGAGACGGGAGCAGTCACCCGAAAAATTCATAGCGAAACTGCTATGGGGGATGACAGTACCGTAGACCCAGATAGCTACTACGAAAAACAAACAATAGCTACCCTACCAAGTCGTCAACGTTTTGGCGATGATATAGTTCCAGACAGGCCAGAAACGGGGACAGTCATCCGAAAATCTCTTAGCGAAACTGCTATGGGGGATGACAACACTGCCAGCAGACACCATGATAAGCACTCACAGGAGAGTGAGTGGATGGACACGCTGACAGAAGAACTACCGGAAGGTTTAACAAAACTCTTCGAAACGGATACATGCACGAAAAACCAGGAAACAGTGTGTACCAGGAGGAGCGAACCTAAATCTGACCAGGATCATGCTAAGGAACCCCACCCAAACGAAGAAGTCAAAACCACCACACCCAGAGATATTATAATACCAGCTAGGTCCTTAACATTCGTTAGTCTGGAAACCAATACCACGGGCCCCCACCTCACAGAAGGAAAGGAAATATCACCAGGTGTATATCTAAGTAACGCACTAGTGCAACCTAACAACGGGAAAATAACGCTCAGTGTAATAAACGTGAATAACTATAAGGCAAATATCCGAAATCTAACAATACAAATGACAAGATACCAAGAAGAAACGGCAGGTGCAGAGAATACAGAACCAATAAATAAGAAAAGCATACATTGTAACATAATAAAAATGGAACAAGCAAAAAGAGAGGTACAAGTAAGGAAGCTGATAAGTGTAGAGACAGAATTAAATTCGGAGGAAAAGAGAGAAATGAACAAAATTATTAAGGACTTTCACGACGTATTCCACTTACCGGGAGAAAAATTGGGCCACACAACCACGACCCAGCATGAAATAAGAATACAACCAGGACAACACCCGATAAAATGTAAGATGTACCGGCTACCGGAAACACAAAAAGCGGTAATAAATGAGGAAATAGATAGATTACTAGACGAAGATATAGTCGAACCAAGCTGGAGTGAATGGAACGCACCACTACTAGTAGTTCCAAAGAAACCAGGGCCTGATGGGCAGAAACGATGGCGAATCGTAGTCGATTACAGAAAATTGAACAATGTCACTGAAGGAGACGCGTACCCACTACCCAGAATTGAAGATATCCTGGACCAACTAGGAAATTCTCGGTACTTCTCAGTACTTGACCTCGCCAGCGGATATCACCAAATTGCAATGAAACCAGAAGATCGGGACAAAACTGCGTTCAGCACCCCTTACGGACACTACGCCTTTAAGCGTATGCCTTTTGGGCTAAAAGGAGCACCAGCAACGTTCCAGCGGCTCATGAACCACGTATTAACTGGGTTACAAGGTCTGCAGTGCTTCGTATACCTGGATGATATAGTTGTATACGGCAGGAATTTAACTGATCATCAAACAAAACTACGGGCGATACTACAACGATTGAGAGCGCATAACCGGAAGTTAAACGCAGAGAAATGCAATTTTCTCAAAAAGGAAATTATATACCTTGGGCATAAATGCACGACGGAAGGAGTGAAACCAGATCCGAGTTTGGTGGACAGCGTGAGGAACTTCCCTACCCCCAAAACAATCCGACAGGTGCAGTCCTTCTTGGGACTAGCAAATTATTATCGGAAGTTTATATCAGATTTCTCTAAGATAGCAGCACCAATAAATAACCTCCTGAAGAAGGATGTAAAATTTAAATGGGACGAAAATTGCACCAAAGCATTCAACACTATTAAAGATAAGTTGATCAGTCCACCGGTACTAAGATACCCAAACTTCAAACAGCCGTTTAAACTTCACACCGACGCCAGTGGAGGAGCTCTCGGGGCAGTGCTAGCACAAGGCCCGGACAAGGAAGAGAAACCCATAGCCTACGCTAGTCGCACATTGAATGCCGCAGAGAAGAATTATTCGACCATAGAAAGAGAACTTTTAGCAATCGTCTGGGCAGTGAAGAACTTTAGATGTTACTTATACGGCAGACCCTTCAAAGTATTCACCGATCACAAACCCCTGAAAGGAGCGATTAGGATTAAAGATCCGACAAGCCGAATACTTCGGTTGTGGCACAAGCTTTCCGACTACACCTTTGAAATCGAGTACAAGGAAGGCAGGAAAAACGGCAACGCGGACGCTCTGAGCAGAATTCCATACGAGGTGATGGTTACCACACGAAAACAGGCAAGAGAGCAACAAGAACAAACCGCAGAAACCGGGGAAGAGATTGCCCCAGCAAAAGAGCCCACGGAACAAAATCCACTGGAGGAACCATCCGTACAAGAAAAAACACAAATAAGAATCCTGACAGACCCTCAGGACATCGAGACGATACTACGCGACTGTCATGACGCCCCTCTAGGAGGACACCAAGGAGTTCTTAAAACATATCACCGCTTAAAGAAAGAGTTCTACTGGAAGGGAATGATGAGGGATATTAAAAAATATATACGAAAATGCAGAAAATGTCAAATAAATAAGTTAAGTAGAGAACACAGAGAGCCGATGATCATTACAGACACCGCCAAACAACCGTTCGACAAAGTTTATATGGACATTGTGGGTCCACTGCCAGAAACACCACGCGGGAACAAGTATATCCTAAGTTTCGAAGACGATTTAACTCGCTTCATGGACGTAATACCACTCCAAAATATGGAGGCGAAAACTGTGGCACAGGCTTTTGTGGAGGAAATAATAAGTCGTTACAGAATACCAACAAAATTAATTACCGACCAAGGAGCCAACTTCACTTCCGAAATGTTCAGAGAAGTGTGCAAGTTATTTAAGATACGGAAGATCGAAACAACACCATATCATTCTCAATCCAACGGAGCATTGGAGAGGTCACATAGGCCTCTAATCGAATATCTAAGGAATTTTGTAGACGACAACCAAACAAACTGGGATGAGCATCTGCGAGCAGCAATGTTTGTCAGGAACAATAGTATGCACACAACCACAAAATTAACGCCTATGGATTGCTTATACGGCTTCTCCGCCCCCCTTCCCAACAATTTGAAGAAAGCTCCACAACCAGTATACGATCACGAGAACTATTTCCTACAACTAAGAAACAAGCTCCAGCGAGCATATCAAACCGCGCGAAGGAATTTGGAAGAGAGTAAGATCCAGTCCAAAGAATACTACGATCAAAAGACAAATCCAATTAAAATCCATGTTGGAGATCAAGTGCTTCTAAGAAATATGGCCCGACGAAACAAACTGATTCAACATTGGACAGGGCCCTACCGAGTCACAGCAATAAATAACCCCGTCAACACAACAATTTTAATAAGAAATAAGAAACGTCGCGTACATAACAACCGTTTGAAATTATTTAATTAAGATCAGAACACCCACTCACACACACTATAGACCAAACATCATTAATAACGACAATATTCCTAATTACCAGATTTACAATGGACCAAAACACTACACCCGTTGAAGTCGATGACCTAGGACTGACCAAGGCCGAGTGGGACAACATCCTACAGGAAGCGGACCAGCTGTATCAGCAAATTCAAGCTAACACCACCCTGCGAGAGACGGACCAGATGTCTCAACAACTACAACTGGACGAGCCTGAAACCGAGGACCCGAAATACTACCAGCCCCAGCAGGGAGCGAAAAACATTCGCGGACGAAACCCAAGGCGGAAAACCCGACGCAACTAATTTAAGACGAAACGCACATGTAAATTACAAAACGAAATAAAAGGAAACTACCGGATACAAAAGCTATGAAACTAGCCACCTAAGATTAAAATTACCCTAATTATAACAATAACACTATACTTAAACTTAAATCGCGCGAACCCCCTAGACGCCTATTACTTAGAACTACGAACTAATACTAAGCATAAACCACCCTTACCACAGAAACCGTCACACTCCGCAATACAAAAATGGTACTCGTCCTTGTTACCCCGGGAAATACCATTCACCCTGGGGGGGAACTTCTAAAAGGGGGAGGAATGTTGTGAGACGCCGTACCATCTAAAAAGAAAAGGGGTTAAAACAGCATAATAATGCAAATAGGAAGCACCTACCATACCCATAACACCGGATAACCTAAAAAACAAAATACACAAAAACCACATATAATCATAATTACCATTTCATTCAGCAAGGGAAGCGATGTTTATGTTCATGCTGACAATATTAATACGCAACAGCTCAGCATATAAACATAGCAAAGCATAATGTCACATGTCACCATGGTCACCAGCAAACAGTCACCGAAGTGGTTCAAAACAAAACATATCTAGAAGAAATCAAACATCAAACATCAGCTGGTCCCATAAAACTTACCTGAGCATCGTCGTCCACATAAATCTACATAGAAACACATAAGCGTACATAAAACAAACATAAACAACTGCACACTGTCACTCGCCAAAACCGACTGTCACTTGTCAAAACCAACCACATGGGGAAAAGTGAGTTCTAAAAAACTCAACTAGTCACTACATGATGGAGCCACCGTACAATAAGAGGAATTTAGCAACACATGACAACATCGCAATAACGGACGAAATTCCCGGTTTCAAAATATAAAAAGCCGGTGAAAGCTAGGGAAAGCATCAGTTGTCAAAGCTCGTCCTGAGGAGAATATCCAAGGAAGGAAAAAAGTGAGTACAACTGGCACCGAAAGCGGTTTGTAAGCCCATCGGTAATCAGAAATTGAGGTTGAAAGAGGTTGAAAAACCCATCATCCTAATTTCAAATTTTTCTACCGAACACGGTTCCAGCAACCTATCGGTCTTTTGGGGGCGCCTAGGCGAAAGTGGTTGTATAAACCCATCGTTTAACGTCCGAACCAACCAACCGAACACGGTTCCTGGAACCTATCGGTTTCTGGGGAATCCCCAAGTTGAAAGTGGTTGATAAAACCCATCAACTAGATTCCAAATCAACCAATCTAACGAGTTGGTCCCTTCGTAGTGCCAGCATCACCGAAAAAGACGTTGACGGAGGCTCTGCGTGACTCGGGGGCCGGTCCTAGGCCCATTACTCTGGAATAGTACCGCGCCCGGAACGCAGCCAGACGGGAGACCACGCAACCACCCCCCCTGCCCAACGTCCGTGCCCCGAAACACCGTACAGGGAAGGAAGCTAACTTCCGCCGGGCTATAGAGGAGGTCCGGCGTCGCCTGTTGTTGGCCGTAGGTCGGGAGCAGCGTCTGCAGATCAGCCGGGAGTTGCAGAAGCTGCACAACGAGCGACTCAGGTATAGGAAAGAGAAGAGAGTGGAAAAAAATAAAGGGAAGAAAAAATAAATAGAAAAAAGAAAATAAAAAGAAAAAACAATAATAAGAAAAGAGAATAAGAAAAAAAGAAGAGAGTTAGAGAAAAAAAAAAAGAAGGATAGATAAATAAAAACGAACAGATAGAGATACCCTGGAGAATACGAATTCGAATTCGCCCAACAGTCGGCAATTTTGGCCAAGTGTAGCTGAAAGAATTACCCCGAATTATAGTTTAAGGTCATGAGCGTACGAAAGTAAATTTGGATTGTATAGAGATTTCGAAATAAGGTTTAAGAAACTATCACAAATTTGGTTTATGTAGAGATCTAGTAAATTTGGATTGTATAGAGATTTTGAAGTAAGGTTTAAGAAACTATCATTATTTATATAGAGATCTAGTAAATTTGGATTGTATAGAGATTTTGAAATAAGGTTTAAGAAACTATCATTATTTACATAGAGATCTAGTAAATTTGGATTGTATAGAGATTTTGAAATAAGGTTTAAGAAACTATCACAAATTTGGTTTATATAGAGATCTAGTAAATTTGGATTATATAGAGATTTTGAAATAAGGTTTAAGAAACTATCATTATTTATATAGAGATCTAGTAAATTTGGATTGTATAGAGATTTTGAAATAAGGTTTAAGAAACTATCACAAATTTGGTTTATATAGAGATCTAGTAAATTTGGATTGTATAGAGATTTTGAAATAAGGTTTAAGAAACTATCATTATTTATATAGAGATCTAGTAAATTTGGATTGTATAGAGATTTTGAAATAAGGTTTAAGAAACTATCACAAATTTGGTTTATATAGAGATCTAGTAAATTTGGATTGTAAGAGATTTTGGAATAAGGTTTAAGGAGCTATAGTATGCTAGAATTTGTAATAAATTGGTATGTGTAAGAAACTAGAATAAGGACTTTGATTTATCAAATGAGTTGTCAACCTTCAACATTTAACTGTGGTTAGTTCAAGAACCTGTTGTTAAAGTAAAGTTTAACAACTGAGAAATCAAACCACAACACTGTTATTTCAGTGGTTTTCGCTGTTATTAGTGAGGTTGTGCAGATTGCCACAGTTATTTCACTGGTTTTCGCTGTTATAAGTGAGGCTTTGCAGATTGTGACTGTTATTTCAGCGGTTTTCGCTGTTATTAGTGAGGTTGTGCAGATTGCCACAGTTATTTCACTGGTTTTCGCTGTTATTAGTGAGGCTTTGCAGATTGTGACTGTTATTTCAGTGGTTTTCGCTGTTATTAGTGAGGTTGTGCAGATTGCCACAGTTATTTCACTGGTTTTCGCTGTTATTAGTGAGGTTGTGCAGATTGCCACAGTTATTTCACTGGTTTTCGCTGTTATTAGTGAGGCTTTGCAGATTGTGACTGTTATTTCAGTGGTTTTCGCTGTTATTAGTGAGGTTGTGCAGATTGCCACAGTTATTTCACTGGTTTTCGCTGTTATAAGTGAGGCTTTGCAGATTGTGACTGTTATTTCAGTGGTTTTCGCTGTTATTAGTGAGGTTGTGCAGATTGCCACAGTTATTTCACTGGTTTTCGCTGTTATAAGTGAGGCTTTGCAGATTGTGACTGTTATTTCAGTGGTTTTCGCTGTTATTAGTGAGGTTGTGCAGATTGCCACAGTTATTTCACTGGTTTTCGCTGTTATTAGTGAGGCTTTGCAGATTGTGACTGTTATTTCAGTGGTTTTCGCTGTTATTAGTGAGGTTGTGCAGATTGCCACAGTTATTTCACTGGTTTTCGCTGTTATTAGTGAGGTTGTGCAGATTGCCACAGTTATTTCACTGGTTTTCGCTGTTATTAGTGAGGCTTTGCAGATTGTGACTGTTATTTCAGTGGTTTTCGCTGTTATTAGTGAGGTTGTGCAGATTGCCACAGTTATTTCACTGGTTTTCGCTGTTATTAGTGAGGCTTTGCAGATTGTGACTGTTATTTCAGTGGTTTTCGCTGTTATTAGTGAGGTTGTGCAGATTGCCACAGTTATTTCACTGGTTTTCGCTGTTATTAGTGAGGCTTTGCAGATTGTGACTGTTATTTCAGTGGTTTTCGCTGTTATTAGTGAGGTTGTGCAGATTGCCACAGTTATTTCACTGGTTTTCGCTGTTATTAGTGAGGCTTTGCAGATTGTGACTGTTATTTCAGTGGTTTTCGCTGTTATTAGTGAGGCTTTGCAGATTGTGACTGTTATTTCAGTGGTTTTCGCTGTTATTAGTGAGATTGTGCAGATTGCCACAGTTATTTCACTGGTTTTCGCTGTTATTAGTGAGGCTTTGCAGATTGTGACTGTTATTTCAGTGGTTTTCGCTGTTATTAGTGAGGTTGTGCAGATTGCCACAGTTATTTCACTGGTTTTCGCTGTTATTAGTGAGGCTTTGCAGATTGTGACTGTTATTTCAGTGGTTTTCGCTGTTATTAGTGAGGTTGTGCAGATTGCCACAGTTATTTCACTGGTTTTCGCTGTTATTAGTGAGGCTTTGCAGATTGTGACTGTTATTTCAGTGGTTTTCGCTGTTATTAGTGAGATTGTGCAGATTGCCACAGTTATTTCACTGGTTTTCGCTGTTATTAGTGAGGCTTTGCAGATTGTGACTGTTATTTCAGTGGTTTTCGCTGTTATTAGTGAGGTTGTGCAGATTGCCACAGTTATTTCACTGGTTTTCGCTGTTATAAGTGAGGCTTTGCAGATTGTGACTGTTATTTCAGTGGTTTTCGCTGTTATTAGTGAGGTTGTGCAGATTGCCACAGTTATTTCACTGGTTTTCGCTGTTATTAGTGAGGTTGTGCAGATTGCCACAGTTATTTCACTGGTTTTCGCTGTTATTAGTGAGGCTTTGCAGATTGTGACTGTTATTTCAGTGGTTTTCGCTGTTATTAGTGAGGTTGTGCAGATTGCCACAGTTATTTCACTGGTTTTCGCTGTTATTAGTGAGGCTTTGCAGATTGTGACTGTTATTTCAGTGGTTTTCGCTGTTATTAGTGAGGTTGTGCAGATTGCCACAGTTATTTCACTGGTTTTCGCTGTTATTAGTGAGGCTTTGCAGATAGTGACTGTTATTTCAGTGGTTTTCGCTGTTATTAGTGAGGTTGTGCAGATTGCCACAGTTATTTCACTGGTTTTCGCTGTTATTAGTGAGGCTTTGCAGATTGTGACTGTTATTTCAGTGGTTTTCGCTGTTATTAGTGAGGCTTTGCAGATTGTGACTGTTATTTCAGTGGTTTTCGCTGTTATTAGTGAGATTGTGCAGATTGCCACAGTTATTTCACTGGTTTTCGCTGTTATTAGTGAGGCTTTGCAGATTGTGACTGTTATTTCAGTGGTTTTCGCTGTTATTAGTGAGGTTGTGCAGATTGCCACAGTTATTTCACTGGTTTTCGCTGTTATTAGTGAGGCTTTGCAGATTGTGACTGTTATTTCAGTGGTTTTCGCTGTTATTAGTGAGGTTGTGCAGATTGCCACAGTTATTTCACTGGTTTTCGCTGTTATTAGTGAGGCTTTGCAGATTGTGACTGTTATTTCAGTGGTTTTCGCTGTTATTAGTGAGATTGTGCAGATTGCCTCAGTTATTTCACTGGTTTTCGCTGTTATTAGTGAGGCTTTGCAGATTGTGACTGTTATTTCAGTGGTTTTCGCTGTTATTAGTGAGGTTGTGCAGATTGCCACAGTTATTTCACTGGTTTTCGCTGTTATTAGTGAGGCTTTGCAGATTGTGACTGTTATTTCAGTGGTTTTCGCTGTTATTAGTGAGGTTGTGCAGATTGCCACAGTTATTTCACTGGTTTTCGCTGTTATAAGTGAGGCTTTGCAGATTGTGACTGTTATTTCAGTGGTTTTCGCTGTTATTAGTGAGATTGTGCAGATTGCCACAGTTATTTCACTGGTTTTCGCTGTTATTAGTGAGGCTTTGCAGATTGTGACTGTTATTTCAGTGGTTTTCGCTGTTATTAGTGAGGTTGTGCAGATTGCCACAGTTATTTCACTGGTTTTCGCTGTTATAAGTGAGGCTTTGCAGATTGTGACTGTTATTTCAGTGGTTTTCGCTGTTATTAGTGAGGTTGTGCAGATTGCCACAGTTATTTCACTGGTTTTCGCTGTTATTAGTGAGGCTTTGCAGATTGTGACTGTTATTTCAGTGGATTTCGCTGTTATTAGTGAGGCTTTGCAGATTGTGACTGTTATTTCAGTGGTTTTCGCTGTTATTAGTGAGATTGTGCAGATTGCCACAGTTATTTCACTGGTTTTCGCTGTTATTAGTGAGGCTTTGCAGATTGTGACTGTTATTTCAGTGGTTTTCGCTGTTATTAGTGAGGTTGTGCAGATTGCCACAGTTATTTCACTGGTTTTCGCTGTTATTAGTGAGGCTCTGCAGATTGTGACTGTTATTTCAGTGGTTTTCGCTGTTATTAGTGAGGTTGTGCAGATTGCCACAGTTATTTCACTGGTTTTCGCTGTTATTAGTGAGGCTTTGCAGATTGTGACTGTTATTTCAGTGGTTTTCGCTGTTATTAGTGAGGTTGTGCAGATTGCCACAGTTATTTCACTGGTTTTCGCTGTTATTAGTGAGGCTTTGCAGATTGTGACTGTTATTTCAGTGGTTTTCGCTGTTATTAGTGAGGTTGTGCAGATTGCCACAGTTATTTCACTGGTTTTCGCTGTTATTAGTGAGGTTGTGCAGATTGCCACAGTTATTTCACTGGTTTTCGCTGTTATTAGTGAGGCTTTGCGATTGTGACTGTTATTTCAGTGGTTTTCGCTGTTATTAGTGAGATTGTGCAGATTGCCACAGTTATTCCACTGGTTTTCGCTGTTATTAGTGAGGCTTTGCAGATTGTGACTGTTATTTCAGTGGTTTTCGCTGTTATTAGTGAGGTTGTGCAGATTGCCACAGTTATTTCACTGGTTTTCGCTGTTATTAGTGAGGCTTTGCAGATTGTGACTGTTATTTCAGTGGTTTTCGCTGTTATTAGTGAGGTTGTGCAGATTGCCACAGTTATTTCACTGGTTTTCGCTGTTATTAGTGAGGCTTTGCAGATTGTGACTGTTATTTCAGTTTTTCGCTGTTATTAGTGAGGTTGTGCAGATTGCCACAGTTATTTCACTGGTTTTCGCTGTTATTAGTGAGGCTTTGCAGATTGTGACTGTTATTTCAGTGGTTTTCGCTGTTATTAGTGAGATTGTGCAGATTGCCACAGTTATTTCACTGGTTTTCGCTGTTATTAGTGAGGCTTTGCAGATTGTGACTGTTATTTCAGTGGTTTTCGCTGTTATTAGTGAGGTTGTGCAGATTGCCACAGTTATTTCACTGGTTTTCGCTGTTATTAGTGAGGCTTTGCAGATTGTGACTGTTATTTCAGTGGTTTTCGCTGTTATTAGTGAGGTTGTGCAGATTGCCACAGTTATTTCACTGGTTTTCGCTGTTATTAGTGAGGCTTTGCAGATTGTGACTGTTATTTCAGTGGTTTTCGCTGTTATTAGTGAGATTGTGCAGATTGCCACAGTTATTTCACTGGTTTTCGCTGTTATTAGTGAGGCTTTGCAGATTGTGACTGTTATTTCAGTGGTTTTCGCTGTTATTAGTGAGGTTGTGCAGATTGCCACAGTTATTTCACTGGTTTTCGCTGTTATTAGTGAGGCTTTGCAGATTGTGACTGTTATTTCAGTGGTTTTCGCTGTTATTAGTGAGGTTGTGCAGATTGCCACAGTTATTTCACTGGTTTTCGCTGTTATTAGTGAGGCTTTGCAGATTGTGACTGTTATTTCAGTGGTTTTCGCTGTTATTAGTGAGATTGTGCAGATTGCCACAGTTATTTCACTGGTTTTCGCTGTTATTAGTGAGGCTTTGCAGATTGTGACTGTTATTTCAGTGGTTTTCGCTGTTATTAGTGAGGTTGTGCAGATTGCCACAGTTATTTCACTGGTTTTCGCTGTTATTAGTGAGGCTTTGCAGATTGTGACTGTTATTTCAGTGGTTTTCGCTGTTATTAGTGAGGTTGTGCAGATTGCCACAGTTATTTCACTGGTTTTCGCTGTTATTAGTGAGGCTTTGCAGATTGTGACTGTTATTTCAGTGGTTTTCGCTGTTATTAGTGAGGTTGTGCAGATTGCCACAGTTATTTCACTGGTTTTCGCTGTTATAAGTGAGGCTTTGCAGATTGTGACTGTTATTTCAGTGGTTTTCGCTGTTATTAGTGAGGTTGTGCAGATTGCCACAGTTATTTCACTGGTTTTCGCTGTTATTAGTGAGGCTTTGCAGATTGTGACTGTTATTTCAGTGGTTTTCGCTGTTATTAGTGAGGTTGTGCAGATTGCCACAGTTATTTCACTGGTTTTCGCTGTTATTAGTGAGGCTTTGCAGATTGTGACTGTTATTTCAGTGGTTTTCGCTGTTATTAGTGAGATTGTGCAGATTGCCACAGTTATTTCACTGGTTTTCGCTGTTATTAGTGAGGCTTTGCAGATTGTGACTGTTATTTCAGTGGTTTTCGCTGTTATTAGTGAGGTTGTGCAGATTGCCACAGTTATTTCACTGGTTTTCGCTGTTATTAGTGAGGCTTTGCAGATTGTGACTGTTATTTCAGTGGTTTTCGCTGTTATTAGTGAGGTTGTGCAGATTGCCACAGTTATTTCACTGGTTTTCGCTGTTATTAGTGAGGCTTTGCAGATTGTGACTGTTATTTCAGTGGTTTTCGCTGTTATTAGTGAGTTGTGCAGATTGCCACAGTTATTTCACTGGTTTTCGCTGTTATTAGTGAGGCTTTGCAGATTGTGACTGTTATTTCAGTGGTTTCGCTGTTATTAGTGAGGTTGTGCAGATTGCCACAGTTATTTCACTGGTTTTCGCTGTTATAAGTGAGGCTTTGCAGATTGTGACTGTTATTTCAGTGGTTTTCGCTGTTATTAGTGAGATTGTGCAGATTGCCACAGTTATTTCACTGGTTTTCGCTGTTATTAGTGAGGCTTTGCAGATTGTGACTGTTATTTCAGTGGTTTTCGCTGTTATTAGTGAGGCTTTGCAGATTGTGACTGTTATTTCAGTGGTTTTCGCTGTTATTAGTGAGGTTGTGCAGATTGCCTCAGTTATTTCACTGGTTTTCGCTGTTATTAGTGAGGCTTTGCAGATTGTGACTGTTATTTCAGTGGTTTTCGCTGTTATTAGTGAGGCTTTGCAGATTGTGACTGTTATTTCAGTGGTTTTCGCTGTTATTAGTGAGGTTGTGCAGATTGCCACAGTTATTTCACTGGTTTTCGCTGTTATTAGTGAGGCTTTGCAGATTGTGACTGTTATTTCAGTGGTTTTCGCTGTTATTAGTGAGGTTGTACAGATTGCCACAATTATTTCACTGGTTTTCGCTGTTATTAGTGAGGCTTTGCAGATTGTGACTGTTATTTCAGTGGTTTTCGCTGTTATTAGTGAGATTGTGCAGATTGCCACAGTTATTTCACTGGTTTTCGCTGTTATTAGTGAGGCTTTGCAGATTGTGACTGTTATTTCAGTGGTTTTCGCTGTTATTAGTGAGGTTGTGCAGATTGCCACAGTTATTTCACTGGTTTTCGCTGTTATTAGTGAGGCTTTGCAGATTGTGACTGTTATTTCAGTGGTTTTCGCTGTTATTAGTGAGGTTGTGCAGATTGCCACAGTTATTTCACTGGTTTTCGCTGTTATTAGTGAGGCTTTGCAGATTGTGACTGTTATTTCAGTGGTTTTCGCTGTTATTAGTGAGGTTGTGCAGATTGCCACAGTTATTTCACTGGTTTTCGCTGTTATTAGTGAGGCTTTGCAGATTGTGACTGTTATTTCAGTGGTTTTCGCTGTTATTAGTGAGGTTGTGCAGATTGCCACAGTTATTTCACTGGTTTTCGCTGTTATTAGTGAGGCTTTGCAGATTGTGACTGTTATTTCAGTGGTTTTCGCTGTTATTAGTGAGGTTGTGCAGATTGCCACAGTTATTTCACTGGTTTTCGCTGTTATTAGTGAGGCTTTGCAGATTGTGACTGTTATTTCAGTGGTTTTCGCTGTTATTAGTGAGGTTGTGCAGATTGCCACAGTTATTTCACTGGTTTTCGCTGTTATTAGTGAGGCTTTGCAGATTGTGACTGTTATTTCAGTGGTTTTCGCTGTTATTAGTGAGGTTGTGCAGATTGCCACAGTTATTTCACTGGTTTTCGCTGTTATAAGTGAGGCTTTGCAGATTGTGACTGTTATTTCAGTGGTTTTCGCTGTTATTAGTGAGGTTGTGCAGATTGCCACAGTTATTTCACTGGTTTTCGCTGTTATTAGTGAGGCTTTGCAGATTGTGACTGTTATTTCAGTGGTTTTCGCTGTTATTAGTGAGATTGTGCAGATTGCCACAGTTATTTCAGTGGTTTTCGCTGTTATTAGTGAGGTTGTGCAGATTGCCACAGTTATTTCACTGGTTTTCGCTGTTATTAGTGAGGCTTTGCAGATTGTGACTGTTATTTCAGTGGTTTTCGCTGTTATTAGTGAGATTGTGCAGATTGCCACAGTTATTTCACTGGTTTTCGCTGTTATTAGTGAGGCTTTGCAGATTGTGACTGTTATTTCAGTGGTTTTCGCTGTTATTAGTGAGGTTGTGCAGATTGCCACAGTTATTTCACTGGTTTTCGCTGTTATAAGTGAGGCTTTGCAGATTGTGACTGTTATTTCAGTGGTTTTCGCTGTTATTAGTGAGGTTGTGCAGATTGCCACAGTTATTTCACTGGTTTTCGCTGTTATTAGTGAGGCTTTGCAGATTGTGACTGTTATTTCAGTGGTTTTCGCTGTTATTAGTGAGATTGTGCAGATTGCCACAGTTATTTCACTGGTTTTCGCTGTTATAAGTGAGGCTTTGCAGATTGTGACTGTTATTTCAGTGGTTTTCGCTGCTATTAGTGAGGTTGTGCAGATTGCCACAGTTATTTCACTGGTTTTCGCTGTTATTAGTGAGGCTTTGCAGATTGTGACTGTTATTTCAGTGGTTTTCGCTGTTATTAGTGAGATTGTGCAGATTGCCACAGTTATTTCACTGGTTTTCGCTGTTATTAGTGAGGCTTTGCAGATTGTGACTGTTATTTCAGTGGTTTTCGCTGTTATTAGTGAGGTTGTGCAGATTGCCACAGTTATTTCACTGGTTTTCGCTGTTATTAGTGAGGCTTTGCAGATTGTGACTGTTATTTCAGTGGTTTTCGCTGTTATTAGTGAGGTTGTGCAGATTGCCACAGTTATTTCACTGGTTTTCGCTGTTATTAGTGAGGCTTTGCAGATTGTGACTGTTATTTCAGTGGTTTTCGCTGTTATTAGTGAGGTTGTGCAGATTGCCACAGTTATTTCACTGGTTTTCGCTGTTATTAGTGAGGCTTTGCAGATTGTGACTGTTATTTCAGTGGTTTTCGCTGTTATTAGTGAGGTTGTGCAGATTGCCACAGTTATTTCACTGGTTTTCGCTGTTATTAGTGAGGCTTTGCAGATTGTGACTGTTATTTCAGTGGTTTTCGCTGTTATTAGTGAGGTTGTGCAGATTGCCACAGTTATTTCACTGGTTTTCGCTGTTATTAGTGAGGCTTTGCAGATTGTGACTGTTATTTCAGTGGTTTTCGCTGTTATTAGTGAGGTTGTGCAGATTGCCACAGTTATTTCACTGGTTTTCGCTGTTATTAGTGAGGCTTTGCAGATTGTGACTGTTATTTCAGTGGTTTTCGCTGTTATTAGTGAGGTTGTGCAGATTGCCACAGTTATTTCACTGGTTTTCGCTGTTATTAGTGAGGCTTTGCAGATTGTGACTGTTATTTCAGTGGTTTTCGCTGTTATTAGTGAGGCTTTGCAGATTGTGACTGTTATTTCAGTGGTTTTCGCTGTTATTAGTGAGGTTGTGCAGATTGCCACAGTTATTTCACTGGTTTTCGCTGTTATTAGTGAGGCTTTGCAGATTGTGACTGTTATTTCAGTGGTTTTCGCTGTTATTAGTGAGGTTGTGCAGATTGCCACAGTTATTTCACTGGTTTTCGCTGTTATTAGTGAGGCTTTGCAGATTGTGACTGTTATTTCAGTGGTTTTCGCTGTTATTAGTGAGGTTGTGCAGATTGCCACAGTTATTTCACTGGTTTTCGCTGTTATAAGTGAGGCTTTGCAGATTGTGACTGTTATGTCAGTGGTTTCGCTGTTATAAGTGAGGCTTTGCAGATTGTGACTGTTATTTCAGTGGTTTTCGCTGTTATTAGTGAGGTTGTGCAGATTGCCACAGTTATTTCACTGGTTTTCGCTGTTATAAGTGAGGCTTTGCAGATTGTGACTGTTATTTCAGTGGTTTTCGCTGTTATTAGTGAGATTGTGCAGATTGCCACAGTTATTTCACTGGTTTTCGCTGTTATTAGTGAGGCTTTGCAGATTGTGACTGTTATTTCAGTGGTTTTCGCTGTTATTAGTGAGGTTGTGCAGATTGCCACAGTTATTTCACTGGTTTTCGCTGTTATAAGTGAGGCTTTGCAGATTGTGACTGTTATTTCAGTGGTTTTCGCTGTTATTAGTGAGGTTGTGCAGATTGCCACAGTTATTTCACTGGTTTTCGCTGTTATAGTGAGGCTTTGCAGATTGTGACTGTTATTTCAGTGGTTTTCGCTGTTATTAGTGAGATGTGCAGATTGCCACAGTTATTTCACTGGTTTTCGCTGTTATTAGTGAGGCTTTGCAGATTGTGACTGTTATTTCAGTGGTTTTCGCTGTTATTAGTGAGGTTGTGCAGATTGCCACAGTTATTTCACTGGTTTTCGCTGTTATTAGTGAGGCTTTGCAGATTGTGACTGTTATTTCAGTGGTTTCGCTGTTATTAGTGAGGTTGTGCAGATTGCCACAGTTATTTCACTGGTTTTCGCTGTTATTAGTGAGGCTTTGCAGATTGTGACTGTTATTTCAGTGGTTTTCGCTGTTATTAGTGAGGTTGTGCAGATTGCCACAGTTATTTCACTGGTTTTCGCTGTTATAAGTGAGGCTTTGCAGATTGTGACTGTTATTTCAGTGGTTTTCGCTGTTATTAGTGAGATTGTGCAGATTGCCACAGTTATTTTTTCACTGGTTTTCGCTGTTATTAGTGAGGCTTTGCAGATTGTGACTGTTATTTCAGTGGTTTTCGCTGTTATTAGTGAGGTTGTGCAGATTGCCACAGTTATTTCACTGGTTTTCGCTGTTATTAGTGAGGCTTTGCAGATTGTGACTGTTATTTCAGTGGTTTTCGCTGTTATTAGTGAGGTTGTGCAGATTGCCACAGTTATTTCACTGGTTTTCGCTGTTATTAGTGAGGCTTTGCAGATTGTGACTGTTATTTCAGTGGTTTTCGCTGTTATTAGTGAGGTTGTGCAGATTGCCACAGTTATTTCACTGGTTTTCGCTGTTATAAGTGAGGCTTTGCAGATTGTGACTGTTATTTCAGTGGTTTTCGCTGTTATTAGTGAGGTTGTGCAGATTGCCACAGTTATTTCACTGGTTTTCGCTGTTATTAGTGAGGCTTTGCAGATTGTGACTGTTATTTCAGTGGTTTTCGCTGTTATTAGTGAGGTTGTGCAGATTGCCACAGTTATTTCACTGGTTTTCGCTGTTATTAGTGAGGCTTTGCAGATTGTGACTGTTATTTCAGTGGTTTTCGCTGTTATTAGTGAGGTTGTGCAGATTGCCACAGTTATTTCACTGGTTTTCGCTGTTATTAGTGAGGCTTTGCAGATTGTGACTGTTATTTCAGTGGTTCTCGCTGTTATTAGTGAGATTGTGCAGATTGCCACAGTTATTTCACTGGTTTTCGCTGTTATTAGTGAGGCTTTGCAGATTGTGACTGTTATTTCAGTGGTTTTCGCTGTTATTAGTGAGGTTGTGCAGATTGCCACAGTTATTTCACTGGTTTTCGGCTGTTATGAGTGAGGCTTTGCAGATTGTGACTGTTATTTCAGTGGTTTTCGCTGTTATTAGTGAGGTTGTGCAGATTGCCACAGTTATTTCACTGGTTTTCGCTGTTATTAGTGAGGCTTTGCAGATTGTGACTGTTATTTCAGTGGTTTTCGCTGTTATTAGTGAGGTTGTGCAGATTGCCACAGTTATTTCACTGGTTTTCGCTGTTATTAGTGAGGCTTTGCAGATTGTGACTGTTATTTCAGTGGTTTTCGCTGTTATTAGTGAGGTTGTGCAGATTGCCACAGTTATTTCACTGGTTTTCGCTGTTATTAGTGAGGTTGTGCAGATTGCCACAGTTATTTCACTAGTTTTCGCTGTTATTAGTGAGGCTTTGCAGATTGTGACTGTTATTTCAGTGGTTTTCGCTGTTATTAGTGAGGTTGTGCAGATTGCCACAGTTATTTCACTGGTTTTCGCTGTTATTAGTGAGGCTTTGCAGATTGTGACTGTTATTTCAGTGGTTTTCGCTGTTATTAGTGAGGTTGTGCAGATTGCCACAGTTATTTCACTGGTTTTCGCTGTTATAAGTGAGGCTTTGCAGATTGTGACTGTTATTTCAGTGGTTTTCGCTGTTATTAGTGAGGTTGTGCAGATTGCCACAGTTATTTCACTGGTTTTCGCTGTTATTAGTGAGGCTTTGCAGATTGTGACTGTTATTTCAGTGGTTTTCGCTGTTATTAGTGAGATTGTGCAGATTGCCACAGTTATTTCACTGGTTTTCGCTGTTATAAGTGAGGCTTTGCAGATTGTGACTGTTATTTCAATGGTTTTCGCTGTTATTAGTGAGGGTGTGCAGATTGCCACAGTTATTTCACTGGTTTTCGCTGTTATAAGTGAGGCTTTGCAGATTGTGACTGTTATTTCAGTGGTTTTCGCTGTTATTAGTGAGGTTGTGCAGATTGCCACAGTTATTTCACTGGTTTTCGCTGTTATTAGTGAGGCTTTGCAGATTGTGACTGTTATTTCAGTGGTTTTCGCTGTTATTAGTGAGGTTGTGCAGATTGCCACAGTTATTTCACTGGTTTTCGCTGTTATTAGTGAGGCTTTGCAGATTGTGACTGTTATTTCAATGGTTTTCGCTGTTATTAGTGAGGTTGTGCAGATTGCCACAGTTATTTCACTGGTTTTCGCTGTTATAAGTGAGGCTTTGCAGATTGTGACTGTTATTTCAGTGGTTTTCGCTGTTATTAGTGAGATTGTGCAGATTGCCACAGTTATTTCACTGGTTTTCGCTGTTATTAGTGAGGCTTTGCAGATTGTGACTGTTATTTCAGTGGTTTTCGCTGTTATTAGTGAGGTTGTGCAGATTGCCACAGTTATTTCACTGGTTTTCGCTGTTATTAGTGAGGCTTTGCAGATTGTGACTGTTATTTCAGTGGTTTTCGCTGTTATTAGTGAGGTTGTGCAGATTGCCACAGTTATTTCACTGGTTTTCGCTGTTATTAGTGAGGCTTTGCAGATTGTGACTGTTATTTCAGTGGTTTTCGCTGTTATTAGTGAGGTTGTGCAGATTGCCACAATTATTTCACTGGTTTTCGCTGTTATTAGTGAGGCTTTGCAGATTGTGACTGTTATTTCAGTGGTTTTCGCTGTTATTAGTGAGGCTGTGCAGATTGCCACAGTTATTTCACTGGTTTTCGCTGTTATTAGTGAGGTTGTGCAGATTGCCACAGTTATTTCACTGGTTTTCGCTGTTATTAGTGAGGCTTTGCAGATTGTGACTGTTATTTCAGTGGTTTTCGCTGTTATTAGTGAGGTTGTGCAGATTGCCACAGTTATTTCACTGGTTTTCGCTGTTATTAGTGAGGCTTTGCAGATTGTGACTGTTATTTCAGTGGTTTTCGCTGTTATTAGTGAGGTTGTGCAGATTGCCACAGTTATTTCACTGGTTTTCGCTGTTATAAGTGAGGCTTTGCAGATTGTGACTGTTATTTCAGTGGTTTTCGCTGTTATTAGTGAGGTTGTGCAGATTGCCACAGTTATTTCACTGGTTTTCGCTGTTATTAGTGAGGCTTTGCAGATTGTGACTGTTATTTCAGTGGTTTTCGCTGTTATTAGTGAGGTTGTGCAGATTGCCACAGTTATTTCACTGGTTTTCGCTGTTATTAGTGAGGCTTTGCAGATTGTGACTGTTATTTCAGTGGTTTTCGCTGTTATTAGTGAGGTTGTGCAGATTGCCACAGTTATTTCACTGGTTTTCGCTGTTATAAGTGAGGCTTTGCAGATTGTGACTGTTATTTCAGTGGTTTTCGCTGTTATTAGTGAGGTTGTGCAGATTGCCACAGTTATTTCACTGGTTTTCGCTGTTATTAGTGAGGCTTTGCAGATTGTGACTGTTATTTCAGTGGTTTTCGCTGTTATTAGTGAGGTTGTGCAGATTGCCACAGTTATTTCACTGGTTTTCGCTGTTATTAGTGAGGCTTTGCAGATTGTGACTGTTATATCAGTGGTTTTCGCTGTTATTAGTGAGGTTGTGCAGATTGCCACAGTTATTTCACTGGTTTTCGCTGTTATTAGTGAGGCTTTGCAGATTGTGACTGTTATTTCAGTGGTTTTTGCTGTTATTAGTGAGGTTGTGCAGATTGCCACAGTTATTTCACTGGTTTTCGCTGTTATTAGTGAGGCTTTGCAGATTGTGACTGTTATTTCAGTGGTTTTAGCTGTTATTAGTGAGATTGTGCAGATTGCCACAGTTATTTCACTGGTTTTCGCTGTTATTAGTGAGGCTTTGCAGATTGTGACTGTTATTTCAGTGGTTTTCGCTGTTATAAGTGAGGCTTTGCAGATTGTGACTGTTATTTCAGTGGTTTTCGCTGTTATTAGTGAGGTTGTGCAGATTGCCACAGTTATTTCACTGGTTTTCGCTGTTATTAGTGAGGCTTTGCAGATTGTGACTGTTATTTCAGTGGTTTTCGCTGTTATTAGTGAGGTTGTGCAGATTGCCACAGTTATTTCACTGGTTTTCGCTGTTATTAGTGAGGTTGTGCAGATTGCCACAGTTATTTCACTGGTTTTCGCAATTATTAGTGAGGCTTTGCAGATTGTGACTGTTATTTCAGTGGTTTTCGCTGTTATTAGTGAGGTTGTGCAGATTGTGACTGTTATTTCAGTGGTTTTCGCTGTTATTAGTGAGGTTGTGCAGATTGCCACAGTTATTTCACTGGTTTTCGCTGTTATTAGTGAGGCTTTGCAGATTGTGACTGTTATTTCAGTGGTTTTCGCTGTTATTAGTGAGGTTGTGCAGATTGCCACAGTTATTTCACTGGTTTTCGCTGTTATAAGTGAGGCTTTGCAGATTGTGACTGTTATTTCAGTGGTTTTCGCTGTTATTAGTGAGGTTGTGCAGATTGCCACAGTTATTTCACTGGTTTTCGCTGTTATTAGTGAGGCTTTGCAGATTGTGACTGTTATTTCAGTGGTTTTCGCTGTTATTAGTGAGGTTGTGCAGATTGCCACAGTTATTTCACTGGTTTTCGCTGTTATTAGTGAGGCTTTGCAGATTGTGACTGTTATTTCAGTGGTTTTCGCTGTTATTAGTGAGGTTGTGCAGATGTGCCACAGTTATTTCACTGGTTTTCGCTGTTATTAGTGAGGCTTTGCAGATTGTGACTGTTATTTCAGTGGTTTTCGCTGTTATTAGTGAGGTTGTGCAGATTGCCACAGTTATTTCACTGGTTTTCGCTGTTATTAGTGAGGCTTTGCAGATTGTGACTGTTATTTCAGTGGTTTTCGCTGTTATTAGTGAGGTTGTGCAGATTGCCACAGTTATTTCACTGGTTTTCGCTGTTATTAGTGAGGCTTTGCAGATTGTGACTGTTATTTCAGTGGTTTTCGCTGTTATTAGTGAGGTTGTGCAGATTGCCACAGTTATTTCACTGGTTTTCGCTGTTATTAGTGAGGCTTTGCAGATTGTGACTGTTATTTCAGTGGTTTTCGCTGTTATTAGTGAGGTTGTGCAGATTGCCACAGTTATTTCACTGGTTTTCGCTGTTATTAGTGAGGCTTTGCAGATTGTGACTGTTATTTCAGTGGTTTTTCGCTGTTATTAGTGAGGTTGTGCAGATTGCCACAGTTATTTCACTGGTTTTCGCTGTTATTAGTGAGGCTTTGCAGATTGTGACTGTTATTTCAGTGGTTTTAGCTGTTATTAGTGAGGATTGTGCAGATTGCCACAGTTATTTCACTGGTTTTCGCTGTTATTAGTGAGGCTTTGCAGATTGTGACTGTTATTTCAGTGGTTTTCGCTGTTATAAGTGAGGCTTTGCAGATTGTGACTGTTATTTCAGTGGTTTTCGCTGTTATTAGTGAGGTTGTGCAGATTGCCACAGTTATTTCACTGGTTTTCGCTGTTATTAGTGAGGCTTTGCAGATTGTGACTGTTATTTCAGTGGTTTTCGCTGTTATTAGTGAGGTTGTGCAGATTGCCACAGTTATTTCACTGGTTTTCGCTGTTATTAGTGAGGTTGTGCAGATTGCCCCAGTTATTTCACTGGTTTTCGCTGTTATTAGTGAGGCTTTGCAGATTGTGACTGTTATTTCAGTGGTTTTCGCTGTTATTAGTGAGGTTGTGCAGATTGCCACAGTTATTTCACTGGTTTTCGCTGTTATTAGTGAGGTTGTGCAGATTGCCACAGTTATTTCACTGGTTTTCGCTGTTATTGGTGAGGCTTTGCAGATTGTGACTGTTATTTCAGTGGTTTTCGCTGTTATTAGTGAGGTTGTGCAGATTGCCACAGTTATTTCACTGGTTTTCGCTGTTATTAGTGAGGCTTTGCAGATTGTGACTGTTATTTCAGTGGTTTTCGCTGTTATTAGTGAGGTTGTGCAGATTGCCACAGTTATTTCACTGGTTTTCGCTGTTATTAGTGAGGCTTTGCAGATTGTGACTGTTATTTCAGTGGTTTTCGCTGTTATTAGTGAGGTTGTGCAGATTGCCACAGTTATTTCACTGGTTTTCGCTGTTATTAGTGAGGCTTTGCAGATTGTGACTGTTATTTCAGTGGTTTTCGCTGTTATTAGTGAGGTTGTGCAGATTGCCACAGTTATTTCACTGGTTTTCGCTGTTATAAGTGAGGCTTTGCAGATTGTGACTGTTATTTCAGTGGTTTTCGCTGTTATTAGTGAGATTGTGCAGATTGCCACAGTTATTTCACTGGTTTTCGCTGTTATTACTGAGGCTTTGCAGATTGTGACTGTTATTTCAGTGGTTTTCGCTGTTATTAGTGAGGTTGTGCAGATTGCCACAGTTATTTCACTGGTTTTCGCTGTTATTAGTGAGGCTTTGCAGATTGTGACTGTTATTTCAGTGGTTTTCGCTGTTATTAGTGAGGTTGTGCAGATTGCCACAGTTATTTCACTGGTTTTCGCTGTTATTAGTGAGGCTTTGCAGATTGTGACTGTTATTTCAGTGGTTTTCGCTGTTATTAGTGAGGTTGTGCAGATTGCCACAGTTATTTCACTGGTTTTCGCTGTTATTAGTGAGGCTTTGCAGATTGTGACTGTTATTTCAGTGGTTTTCGCTGTTATTAGTGAGATTGTGCAGATTGCCACAGTTATTTCACTGGTTTTCGCTGTTATTAGTGAGGCTTTGCAGATTGTGACTGTTATTTCAGTGGTTTTCGCTGTTATAAGTGAGGCTTTGCAGATTGTGACTGTTATTTCAGTGGTTTTCGCTGTTATTAGTGAGGTTGTGCAGATTGCCACAGTTATTTCACTGGTTTTCGCTGTTATAAGTGAGGCTTTGCAGATTGTGACTGTTATTTCAGTGGTTTTCGCTGTTATTAGTGAGATTGTGCAGATTGCCACAGTTATTTCACTGGTTTTCGCTGTTATTAGTGAGGCTTTGCAGATTGTGACTGTTATTTCAGTGGTTTTCGCTGTTATTAGTGAGGTTGTGCAGATTGCCACAGTTATTTCACTGGTTTTCGCTGTTATAAGTGAGGCTTTGCAGATTGTGACTGTTATTTCAGTGGTTTTCGCTGTTATTAGTGAGGTTGTGCAGATTGCCACAGTTATTTCACTGGTTTTCGCTGTTATTAGTGAGGCTTTGCAGATTGTGACTGTTATTTCAGTGGTTTTCGCTGTTATTAGTGAGGTTGTGCAGATTGCCACAGTTATTTCACTGGTTTTCGCTGTTATTAGTGAGGCTTTGCAGATTGTGACTGTTATTTCAGTGGTTTTCGCTGTTATTAGTGAGGTTGTGCAGATTGCCACAGTTATTTCACTGGTTTTCGCTGTTATTAGTGAGGCTTTGCAGATTGTGACTGTTATTTCAGTGGTTTTCGCTGTTATTAGTGAGGTTGTGCAGATTGCCACAGTTATTTCAC